>CM054060.1:149664004-149891048 GCA_028641055.1 Alopecurus myosuroides
AGTAGAGCTCATTCATATGTTTCATAGAACTTTCATTTTCAGTACCACAAAAGGTTATTTCTCAACAATAGATATATAAGATAAATCAAGAGAGAAATCATAATCCTTGTCCCTAATATTAATGGGAGAAGTGGCAAACTTAGCATCAGGAGATAATTTATATTTAACATCACAACTTTCAATAAGTCTCATAACAACATCATCATCCTTCATAGTATATATTTCATCAATAAGATCATAATTAAGATCAATATAGGCATCATCTAAATCATCACTAGGATTCTCTATAAGCTCAGGTGAAACAACATGAGTAACAAGATTTTTATCAGGAGTTTCAGTGTTTGCAATATTTTTAGCTTTAGCAATAGTAGCATCTAAGAAAGGACCGATAGAACCACTCTCATCAAGCACAATAGAAGCATCATCAAAAGTATCAGAAGTATTTTCATATTCAGCAGAAGTAGCATGTGTAGCATGTGGTGGTGTAAGCAGCTTACTCATAACAGACGGTGAATCAAGAGCAACAGAGGTGTTCAGAGTTGTACCTCTTCTTGTAGTGGATGGTAATATAGGAAACTTTCCAATCTTGATGGTCTCAATATTTTCAATGGAATTTAGACCATATTTTCTATCAATCTTCTTGGGAAAATAAACAGCGTGCTCTTTATAATTAACATTAAAAGTAACTTTTCCTTGATTGCAATCAATAACAGCCCCAACAGTATTAAGAACAGGTCTTCCAAGAATAATAGACATATTATCATCTCCAGGCATTTCCAACACAACAAAGTCAGTTAATATGAGACAATTATTAGCAACTTGAACAGGAACATCCTCACATATACCCACAGGAATAGCAGTAGACTTATCAGCCATTTGCAAAGATATATCAGTTGGTATCAATTTTTCTAGGAGGAGTCTTTTATAGAGAGTAAAAGGCATGACACAAACTCCAGCTCCCAAATCACACAAGTCAGTTCTAACATAACTATTTTTAATAGAACAGGGAATAGTAGGTATACCAGGATCTCCAAGCTTCTCAGGAACCTTGCCATTAAAAGAGTAATTAGCAAGCATAGTGGAGATTTCCTCATTAGGAATCTTCCTTTTGTTAGAGACAATATCTTTCATATATTTTACATAAGGAGGCAATTTAATAGCATCAATTAAAGGAATTTGCAAGAACAAAGGTTTCATCAATTCACAAAACTTGTTATAATGTTCTTCTTCCTTAGATTTGTGTTTCTTATTAGGAAAAGGCATTGGTTTTTGTACCCAAGGTTCTCTTGTATTACCATGTTTATTAGCAATGAAATCTTCCTTAGTATACTTTGTAGTTTTAGTTTGCTTTTCAGGTTCAGCTATAGGTTCTTCTTTATCAGAAGCATCATTCTTTTCATCACCACTTTCAGTTTCAGCATCAGAGATAGATATACTATTAGGATCTTTAACAAGTTCAGAGGATTCTACAGTAGTTTTATGTTTCTTCTTCTTTTTCTTCTTAGTATGAATAACATTATTATTAGTTTACTGAGAATCTTGTTCAATTCTTTTAGGATGTCCCTGAGGATATAAAGGATCTTGTGTAGCAATACCACTTCTAGTTCTTATTTCATAAGCATGTTTTTCTTTAGAGGCATTAACTAGAAAATCTTTTTGCACTTTAGCAAGTTGATCAATTTGAGTTTGAACCATTTGAAAATGTTTAACAAGCATTTTAACATCATTAGAGGTTCTTTCTATAATACCATGCAAATTATCAATAGCTCTAGAGTTTTCCATTAGGTGATTTTGCACTCTCTTATTAAAATTATCTTTCTTGATAACATAATTATCAAATTCATTTAAACATTGATCATGAGGTTTTTTATAGGGAATATCTCTACTATCAAAATATTGGAGAGAGTGTACCTCAATGGTGGATGTCTGAGGGATTGGCTTACATAATTCTTCTATAGGTGAAAGATTCTTCACATCTTCAGATTTAATACCCCTCTCTTTAAGAGATTTCTTGGCTTCTCTCATCACTTCATCATTTAATTCAACCGTTCCCCTCTTCTTGGGTGTTGGTGTTGATACTGGAGTAGGGGTCGGCTCAGGCTCAATCATAGTCCAATCATCATGATTTTGGCTTATTTTAGCCATTAATTCCTCAGCTTCTTCTGGAGTTCTTTGCCTGAAAACACAACCAGGACAACTATCCAGGTATGTCCTAGATTCAACAGTTAGTCCATTATAGAATATATCAAGAAGTTTATTATTTTCTAGCTTATGCCCAGGTGTAGCCCTGACTAAAGAACAAAACCTTGCCCAAGATACAGGCACTTTCTCTCCTTCCAATTGCTTGAAATTAAATATATTTTGTAAAACAGCATGTTGAGCACTAGCAGGAAAATATTTCTGAAAGAAAACATTAACCAAACCAATAGGACTATCAATTGATCCAGGAGACAAATTGTTAAACCAAGTTTTAGCTCCATCTTTTAATGAGAAAGGGAATATTTTAGCAACAAAGTAGCTATGTTTCTTAAGATCATCAGAGAATAAACTACTCAAAGAGGAGAGCTCATTCATATGTTTCATAGCACTTTCATTTTCAGTACCACAAAAAGGTTCTTTCTCAATAATAGATATATAAGATAAATCAAGAGAGAAATCATAATCCTTATCCCTAATATTAATGGGAGAAGTGGCAAACTTAGCATCATGAGATAATTTATATTTAACATCACGACTTTCAATAAGTCTCATAACAGCATCATTATCCTTCATAGTATATATTTCATCAATAAGATCATCATTAATATCAACATAGGCATCATCTAAATCATCACTAGGATTCTCTATAAGCTCAGGTGAAACAACAGGGGTAACAGGATTTTTACCAGGAGTTTCAGTGTTTGCAATATTTTTAGCTTTAGCAATAGTAGCATCTAAGAAAGGACCGAGAGAACCACTCTCATCAAGAACAGTAGAAGCATCATCAAAAGTATCAGAAGTATTTTCAGATTTAGCAGAAGTAGCATGTGTAGCATGTGGTGGTGTAAGCAACTTACTCATAACAGACAGTGAATCAAGAGCAACAGAGGTGTTCAGAGTTGTACCTCTTCTTGTAGTGGATGGTAACATAGGAAACTTTCAATCACGAGTCTTACCCATGATGAATGATGGCAGTAGATAATAATAATCTCTGTTGAGCTCGCAAATAAAGCTATGCTGCCCGGCAACGGCGCCAGAAAATAGTCTTGATGACCCACAAGTATAGGGGATCGCAACAGTCTTCGAGGGAAGTAAAACCCAAATTTATTGATTCGACACAAGGGGAGCCAAAGAATATTTGTGAGCCTTAACAAGTGAGTTGTCAATTCACCTGCACCTGAAAGTACTTTTGTTCGCAATGGTTTATCAGTAGTAACATCTTTATAGTAGCAGTAGTAGTGAAATATTAGCGGAAGTGGAATGAAAACAGCAGCATCAGTAGTGTTTGAAGTAAACAACGGGATTAAATACTGTAGGCACAGGGATGGATGAACGGGCGTTGCATGGACAAGATAGTTCAAATAATGATCAAGTCATGGGCATTGCAGATAAATATGATAAAGCATCCAAGCACTAAGTAACCATAGGCATGTGTTCCGTAAATAGTCGTACGTGCTCGCAATGAGAACTTGCACAACATCTTTTGTCCTACCAGCCCGTTTTCAGCGGGGCCTCAAGGGAAATACTGGTAATTAAGGTGTTCCTTTTAATAGAACACCGGAGCAAAGCATTAACACTCTGTGAACACATGTGATCCTCACATCACAGCCATCCCTTCCGGTTGTCCCAATTTATGTCACTTCGGGGCCTCGGGTTCCGGACAACAATGTGTGTAAACAACTTGCAGGTATGATCAAGAAACAATAATTATCATCATGATTCAGTAACATGTTCAGATTTGTGATCATGGCACTCGGGCCCAAAGTGGCAACCATTAAGCATAACAAATTGCAACAATGTCAATAGCACTAACAGAGGATACTAGGCACTATGCCCTAACAATCACGACATTATTACATGAACGATCTCATCCAATCCCTACCACCCCCTTCAGCCTACAACGGGGAATTACTCACACATGGATGGGGGAAACATGGATGGTCGATGGAGAGGTGTTGGTGATGACGATGTCGATGATCTCCTCCACTTCCCTGTCCTGGAAGGGTGCCAGAACGGAGTTTCTGATCCCTGAATCGAGGTTCGGTATGGCGGCGACGCTCTATTGTGTTTCTGTGGAATATGACGAACCCCCCGGGTTTTAGGGTTGGAGGCTACTTGTAGTCGAAAGGGGAGTCCGAGGGGGCTCTCGGGGGCCCACACCCTATGCTGGCGCGGACTAGGGGGGACCCGCGCCAGGGGGTGTGTGGCCACCATGTGGCTCCTCTCCTGGCCCCCTTCTCGCTTCCGGGGTCTTCCGGGGTGAAAACACCAATGGGGTCTTTTCTGGGCAATTTCTCGAAAGTTGATTTTTCTGGACAAAAACAAGACACCAAAGTAATTCTGCTGAAAACAGCGTTAGTCCGTGTTAGTTGTATTCAAAACACACAAGTTTAGAGGAAAACAATAAGAAAAGTGTTCGGAAAAGGAGATACGTTTTCGACGTATCAGTGCTCCACGCTTTATACATGAGAATGGCAATTGTGGCCAAAGTCGCTATGTCGCCATGCTGCGCCTTCATCACCCGCGCAGAGGCTCAGACGTCACCCCCATATGGGTTGTCCTCCAACAAGCGGGTGTCTTTCTGAGGAGGAGCATGGACAAAGCAGGGATCCTCCCCAACGACGTGTGGCGGTATCGACGAGGAAGGCTCCTCTCCATAGGTTTTTCCTTAGCGAGAATGAGCCTAGCGCGCCCATCTCCTGTGCTGAACCGGTACGGACTCCTTCTGTACCGTGTGGGCTGGGCCAGCAGTTGACGGTCTAGGATACCCTGGTATCCGTAGGTCCGACAGTTGTTGTCCGACTGGGGCGGCGGCAGAGGAGGTGTGTGCATGGTCGCCCTCATGGCGGCATTGGCAACGATGGTGGCGCCGTTGTTTTGCGCCACAGACGCGCGGGACGCCTCCTCCGCCACGTCCGCCTTTTTCCCTGGCCTGCCTCATATCCTTGATACATCATAAACGTATCCTTAATTTCTGATGTTCCATGTTGTTTTCAAGTTGTTTCCCACATGTTTGCTATACACTTTATGTCATTTTTATCAATTTTCCGGACTAATCTATTGACAAGTGCCACAGAGTCAGTTCCCTGTTTTCTGTTGTTTTTGTTTCAGAAAAGTTGTTCTGGGAATATTATCGGAATTGGAAAATTCGAAGTCCAGAGGTCCTAGAATTCTCGAAGGTTCCACGGAGTCCCGAAGAGACCCGGAGGGGGGGTCACAGGGGGCCCACACCATAGGGCGGCGCGCCCCCTAGCCGCGCCATGGGGTGTTGTGGGGCCCTCAGGCCTCCACCTCTTTTTCCCTTTCGCCTATTTATACCCCCGAGACGTAAACCCTAAAGATATACCACTTCGTCCCGAAAAACACCCGAGGCCGCCGTCATCCCGAGACCGGGAGCGTTCTAGAGCTCTCCCCGGCACCCTGCCGGGAGGGGAATTCATCACCGGAGGGGTCTACACCACCATGCCCTCCTCCGAAGTGATGCGTGAGTAGTTCATCCCTAGACTACGGGTCCATAGCAGTAGCTAGATGGTTGCTCTCTCCACTTTGTACCTCATGTTTAGATCTCATGAGCTGTCTCACATGATCGAGATCATCTTTATGTAATGTTACATGTTGTGTTTGTTGGAATCTTATGAATGTTGAATGCTATGTCTTATGATTATCAATATATCATGTTATCTTCATGCATATGTTATTTATGATATTGCATGCTCTTCGTTATTAGCATATGATCTGGCCAAGTAGATCATGCTAGTAACTCCAAGAGGGAGTATTTATGCTCGATAGTGGGTTCATGCCTCCTTTGCATCTGTGCTTGAGTGACAGAAACGTGACGGATGGAGGATGTGTTTTTGCCATTAAGGATAAAACAATGGTGTTTCCTTAGTTTACATTATTTACATTACACACTTTGCTTACTGCGATAATCTATTGCTTGCAACTTAATACCCAATGTTTGTTCGGATGATATTCAGAGGGTGGATTATTAGACATAGATGCAGTTGGATGACGGTCTATGTATTTCGTTGTAATGCCCCCATGAATCACATAGTAATATTTATGTCTTGCATATGCACTACGGTCCAGCCTTCATTTCTGTCAATTGCCCAGCTATAATTTGTTCACCACACATGTTATTTATCTTTCACGGAGAGACACCACTAGTGAACTGTGGACCCCGGTCCTTTTTCCTCATACTGGTAAAACACCTACTGCTTTCACACTGTTCCTACTGTTTTCCACATCATACTTTTAACCTCTTTGTGTTTAGCAAAACCGGTGAGATTGACAACCTCGCTGCTACGTTGGGACAAAGTGATTTGATCGTGTTGTGTATGTTCCACGGTGCTGCTGAACCGGTACTGTGCCCTGCCACCTCAGCTGCATCAACCTTCAGAGATTGCTTGTCCTCCTACTGGTCGATTCTACCTTGGTTTCTTTTCTGATGGAAAACTTGCTGCTACACTCTTCACAACCTTTCTCTTGGGGTATACCAACGTCAGCCTCACGTCAAGGCATCATCAACAAGTTTTCTGGCGCCGTTACCGGGGAGGGAGAGAATTTCTGCAAGGGGAGTATCTCACTTCCAATCTCTTTTCTTTGTTTTTGTTTTTCTTAGTTTATTTTATTTTGTCTTGTTTGCTTCTCTTTATAAAAAAACAAAAAATAGTTCTTATTCTAGCTATAGTTTTATTCATGTTTTTAGTCTTGTTAAAATGACTACTCCTGAGAACACTAAGTTGTGTGACTTCACTAGCACGAACAACAATGATTTCATTAGCACACCTATTGCTCCACCTGCTCCTACTCCTGATTTTTATGAGATAAAGCCTTCACTGTTAAACCTTGTTATGAGAGAGCAATTTTCTGGTGTTAGTACTGATGATTCTACTGCCCATCTTAATAATTTTGTTGAACTATGCGAGATGCAAAAACATAAAGATGTAGATGGAGATATTATTAAACTAAAATTGTTTCCTTTCTCTTTGAGAGGAAGAGCTAAATAATGGTTGCTATCTTTGCCTAGAAATAGTATTTATTCTTGGACTAAGTGTAGAGATGCTTTCATCGGAAAATATTATCCTCCTGCTAAGATTATATCTTTAAGAAGTAGCATTATGAATTTTAAGCAACTTGATAATGAGCATGTTGCTAAAGCCTGGGAAAGCATGAAATCTTTAGTAAAGAATTGTCCCACTCATGGACTGACTAATTGGATGATCATCCAAACCTTTTATGCAGGTATGAATTTTTCTTCAAGAAACCTTATGGATTCAGCTGCTGGAGTGTAAGATCCCAGTGTTTGGGAGGTTACAAGGATATAAATATAATATGTGCATTTGCAATGCATGCATCTAAAAATACGGGAAATTTTGGCGCGAAAGTTTAAATGAAGCAAAGTGACCAATGTTTCACTTGACATGATGAAATAGGTTTAGATCATCTGGTCAGGAGTACATTTGGAGTGTTCTTTATAACATAGTATCTCTACAAACCAAATCATTTGATAAGTCCAACCATAATTGGTTATGACCAAGCACAAACTCTCAACAACTTTAACTTCAAGTCTATAAGTGACTTGAGAGAAATCAACTAGGTATCTAGAACTCAAGGAGGGGTGAGTATCCAAATCATATAAGTAATGATTATACTTCCACAATGAGTAACACACAATTGAACCATCTCATCAACAGTGATGTTATCTCATATAAACCAACAACTCTTTAAGTAATAAACCCTTCACACACCATCTTTATAAATTAGCTCATAACTACTAAGTGCGCCTTCACAATCAAATAACAAAGGTTCAAAAGAACACAAATGATAACCACAAGTCTTAACTCAAAACCCACCTATGGGAAATGATATAATAATTGTATTAACATATTTATCGAATATGTACATATCTCATCAACCATAAAAGAAGTACCTAAAAGAAGAAATAAATCTTCTTAAACTACTATTAAACCTTGATCATAACACATGATATTTCCAAACCTCTATGTTTGCGTTATGCTTACAAAAGAAGAATATAAAGTAAAATCATGACACCTGAGAAAACAACTAACAACTATGACATAAATCATTAAACCCAATAACTTTCACATGCTCATTGTTTCAATCATCTCATGCAAGTGAGCATATGAAATCTTAACACATACATGAACCCTTTGATAAACTTACTACTAAGTCAACATTCAACAACTAAAGTATCTCTGATACAACTAATGGATCAACAACCGGGCCCCACACCTATGTGGGCGTGGACAGGATCTTGAGCCTGGTTGTGCAACATGGTCTTGATCGCCCATGGGTAAAGTAACGCACCTCTGCAGAGTGTAAAAGGATGTGGCATGTTACCCTCTGTTCCTGGTAGGAGTTGCGAACGCTGCAGGAAAGGAAACTCCATGAAGTTCTAACCCTGTGAAGATCTAGCGGGCATAGTCTTCCAAATTAAAAGCAACCTCTTGAAGAAAGATTTTCAAAACCCTTGCATTAGCTTATGACTCTTTCGAGTCTAAAGCTGTAGTTAGTGCATCAAACTCCCCACTATATATCATGAAATTGTTGAGTAACGTTCGATACTCATTCGTTCCCGTTTGACCCCCTGCTTAGAGTTGAAGCCTTATGGAGGTCGTCATCGTGAAGCCATCGCTGCCTCATGAAGCTAGGTGGAGTGATATATTACTTAGTAGGTAAAGCATCATCATCAACAACTCTGGTGAAGGAGAATCTATCAAGGTGTAGGTGGAGACCATTCTTGGACTTAGCTGTTACAAGCCATAGATTCGGCCTGACATCAGCCGTAGTGGATTAGTTCTAAGATGGAGTTATTCTACAACTTGGAGCTTCGAATTGCTTCTTCTGATGTTTCATTTGCATGAGATCTTCTTTGATTCTTCAAGGATATTCTCAAGATTTTGTAATGAAGTTTGTATCCTATAGTTTTGCTTGGACCTGTTATGTTTCTGTTGTACCACTCTGAGGGATGTAATATTCACGGATAAGTCCTTCTGTGAGTATTATGTCAACGACTTGCGCACTACACTTGAAGTGGTGTGCTGGGTCACCACATGGAGGAACCTTTATGTCCATTACCTTTGGGTCAGCAACAAAGCTTCTTGATGATATGATGTTAAATTATTCCGAGTGGCACACAGAGAGAGCAAACAACTGGTAAGAAGGTGAATTCTGTTGAAGAAACCTTCTCTTTGAATGAAATACTTGATGCTATTATGTCTATGATTGTGAATGGGCATGCTCCTATTGATCCAAACAATGTTCCTTTAGCCTCTTTGGTTTCTCAAGAAGAGCATGTTGATGTGAACTTCATTAAAAATAATAATTTCAACACCAATGCTTATAGGAATAATTTTGGTAGCAAAAATTATAGGCCATATCCTCCCAATAATAGTAATGCTTATGGTAATTCCTAAAACAACAATAAAATTTTACCCTCTGATCTTGAGAACATGCTTAAGAATTTTATTAGTACACAAACTGCTTTTAACAAATCTGCTGAGGAAAATTTTGGCAAAGTTGATGTTCTTGCTTCTAAATTTGATAGCCTTGCTCGTGATGTTGATTTTATGAAACTAAAGGTCATTCCTCATGATGTTAAAGAAATTAAAACTTTGAATGCTATCCAAATTTGAATTGATGATAATGTTAGGATGTTAGCTGAATTGCATGCTAGATGGGAAAGAGAAGATGAAACAGCTAGAAAGAATAATATAGCTAATGTTTGCAGCATTACCACCACTAGTTAACCTTAAGATTCTCATGCTACAAAACCTTCTACTATAAATGGTATAGTAATTGGTGTTGGAAACACTCCCACTTCTGCTATTAAAAATGCAAAACTGCCTGAAACTGCTAAAAATGTTCCCGATAAAAGTGCTGAATTTTTTAGAAATATGGGAGACAATGGTCCCATTATCTTTGATAAAAATGATCTTGACTTTAATGATTGCAACATAACTGAAGTGATTAAGTTCTTACAAAATCTTGCTAGTTGTCCTAATGCTAGTGCTATGAATGGCTTTCACAAAACATATTACAAATGCTCTCAAGCAAATTAGAGAGGATGAATTAAGATGTGAAGCCTCTATCCCTAGGAAGCTAGATGATGGTTGGAAACCCATTATTAAAATTAAAGTGAAAGATTTTGATTGCAATGATCTATGTGATCTTGGTGCTAGTATCTCTGTTATGCCCAAGAAACTCTATGATATTCTTGATTTACCAGCATTGGAACCCTGTTATTTGGATGTTCGTCTTATTGATAATGTTAGAAAGAAACCTTTGGGGAGAGTTGATGATGTTCTTATTATGGTTAATAATAATCTTGTCCCCTTTGATTTTGTTGTATTGAATATTGAATTCAATTCTTCTAGTCCGATTGTTTTGGGAAGACCTTTTCTTAGAACTGTTGGTGCCGTTATTGATATGAAAGAGGGGAATATTAAATTTTAGTTCCCACTAAATAAAGGTATGGAACGCTTTCCTAGAAAGAGAATGAAGTTGCCTTTTGATTCCATTATTCGGACGAGTTACAATTTGGATGCTTCTTCACTTGAAAGTACTTTATTCCACTTTTCTGGGCCTAGATAAAAGGCGTTAAAGAAAAGCACTTCTTGGGGGATAACCCATGGTCATATTTTGTGCTTTGTTTTTCTATGTTTTCTTTGAGTCAAGGGGTTGTATACTTCTGTAGCAAATCCTTTGTATCTTTATTTTCATGTTTTAGTAGTGCCAAGTAAGGTTTCTGACGAGAGTTGGAGTTGGTTTTCAGATTTCTGCGCAGAAAACAGATTTCTGCTGTCCACCGTAAAAAATCGTATAAATCATAGAAAACTCAGAATAACCTGAAATTTCTTGTGCTTATTTGGTTAATTCCGCAACTTTTTCGTTCTTTAAGTTTTTCGATCTGAGCAACGTAAGTGCCCCAAAGAAATTCGTGCTTACAGACTGTTCTGGTTCTGACAGATTCTGCCAAATTTCTTGCATTTGCTCTTTTGCGATGTCAAGTGGATTTCTTTGCTTCACAAAACATCATTGGATGTAGCTAATGTAAAAGTATCAATAGCACTTGTTCCATACAGAACGGATGGATTTTTTATTGTTTCACTAACCCTCTAATGCGAATTACTCTTTGAGTGTGGTGTGAAGAAAATTCTCAAGGGTCAAGAGAACAGGGTGATATATGTGATCAAGAAGAGTGGAAGTTCAAAGCTTGGGGATGCCCCATGGTTCATCCAAGAATATTTTAAGAAGACTCAAGCATCTATGCTTGGGGATGCACAAGGCATCCCCTTCTTCATCAACAATCTACCAGGTCACTTCTAGTGAAACTATATTTTTATTCGGTCACATCATATGAAGTTTACTTGGAGCGTCTATTTGTTTTTATTTAATTTTATTTTGTTTTCCTTTGTATTCTTGCTGAAATAATATAGTTGGACCCTAGCATTCCTTTTTTTGGGAGAGAGACATGCTCCGCTTTTTCGTTTGAATACTCGTTATGCTCGTACTCGTAGTTTTTCTTCTAGCTGCTGCAAAATTTCCTGTTTAGCTCTTGTTTTCATTATATCTCTTGTTCAAAGCTGTTAGTTTTAGTAGTGTAATGTGAGTACTCTAATGTTTTATTTCTGTAGCATTTAGAGAGTTTTTGTTAAAGCATGTTTTGTATGGTTCTTGTTGGGAAAAGAAACTGCTACTTGAGGTAGAATTTATAACGGTGCAAGTAGAAGCTTGTATAGACTGTGGCTAGACTTTTTCATATCATGCTGGATGTTATTGTAATTATAAAGCCTTGTGGTTATTTAGTAGCATGATTAGCCTCAAATAGCCGAGAGTTTTTAATGTGCCATTGAAAGAATCATGAGTTGTTTTTGTCATATTGAAGCATAAATTTGTGGTGTTCTCCTTTGAATGTTTTATTTGGTTGACTTGGCAGATGCTCACACCATGTTTATGACTATGAACCAGTCACTAATAGACTTCATTATAATTTAGTTTTTGAACTTGTGGTACCACTTATGCTTTGATTAATGATGTTTATGTCGTTATGCATGATTATGGCTCTTATGCTCTCTTGATTTGTCGCTCCCAGTCTTTTGCTAGCCTCCACCTGTACTGAGTATGAGCTCTACTCGTGCATCCAACTCCCCAAAACCAAAGTTTTTCCCATTGTGTCCACCGTACCTACCTATATGTGGTATTTAACCGCCACTCCAAAGTAAATTACTCATGTGTTACCTTTAAAACTTTCAAAATTACTCCTGTTTTGTGCTCCTGTTTTAGCTCAGGAGGACGTAAATAGAGAATATTTATCTCACTTGTTGATTGGACTTTGACACCCTGGACTAGTGGCTTCGTCCGCTTATCCAATGATTGAAGAGCTGGCAGTGGGGTGCCCATCCCCAAATTAATAACAACAAATTCTCTTCACTATTTTGCCCCTTATTTATCAGTCAAACCATAATTGTGTAAACAAAAGAGAAAGAGGGATGAAATTCTAACCAGATGCGTCCTTCTATGGGATCCGCTCTTGTGAAGTCTAGTTGGCTTGTGACGTACTGTATTTTATGTTTACCATTCATTGACATAAGCATACACCTCTCTTAAAATATAGACACTCCTCCACGGTATGTGATTGTTGGCAGGCACCCGAGGATTCAGTTGGACATGGTTTGTGTAAGATGGTTGGGAGGAGTGTCAAGATTTTCAATACCTCTGTTTAATAAAATAAAATCTCTAGCACATGAGTGATCCATGCTTCCCTCTGTGAAGGGCCTTTCTTTTACTTTTATGTTGAGTCCCCATCTTCTAACTTTATGCACAGTTGAGAGAGCATAGTTGCCATTCTGATTTTTATGTGCATTTGTACCATAAATATTATTAATTGATTCATGATGTGTTATTGCTTGTTCTCTAATTATTTGTTCTAGTCTTCCTCATGAACTTTGAAGGTGTCCTAGCATTTATGTTTTGCCCCACTCTTAAGGACTAGTGAAATATCACTTTGACATGTTTTCTCTATACTTGAAACAAACGTATATCTTTCGTTGCATTGTTATTGTGATCTTTTATTTTTGTTACTTCTCATTATGCAAGGTGATGCATGATGCAAGGTGATTGCTATGATCTCATCTTACTTATGCTTTTACATTATTGATGATCAAGTTTATGTTGGTAGCATGTCACCTAAAAAATTATGTGTTTTTATCGTTTACCTACTCGAGGACGAGTAGGACCTAACCTTGGGGATGTTGATTCTTCATAAACGTATCCTTAATTTTTGATGTTCCATGTTGTTTTAATGTTGTTTCCCACAAGTTTACTATACACTTTATGTCATTTTTATCGATTTTACGGACAAACCTATTGACAAGATGCCACAGAGCCAGTTCCATGTTTTTTGCTTTTTTAGTTTCAGAAAAGTTGTTCTAGAAATATTCTCGGAATTGGAAAATTCGAGGTCCTAGAATTCCCGAAGGTTCCACGGAGTTCCAAAGAGATCCGGAGGGGGGCCACAGGGGGCCCACACCATAGGGCGGCGCACCCCCTGGCCGCGCCATGGGGTGGTGTGGCCCCCAGGCCTCCACCGCCTTTGCCCTTTCGCCTGTTTATACCCCCTGAGATATAAACCCTAAAGATATACCACTTCGTCCTGAAAAACACCCGAGGCCTCCGTCATCGTCATATCGAGATCGGGAGGGTTCTGGAGCTCTCCTCGGCACCCTGCAGGGAGGGGAATTCATCACCGGAGGGGTATACACCACCATGCCCTCCTCCGAAGTGATGTGTGAGTAGTTCATCCTTGGACTATGGGTCCATAGCAGTAGCTAGATGGTTTTTCTCTCAACTTTGTACCTCATGTTTAGATCTCGTGAGCTCCCTCACATGATCGAGATCATCTTTATGTAATGCTACATGTTGTGTTTGCTGGGATCTGATCAATTTTGAATGCTATGTCTTCTGATTATCAATCTATCATGTTATCTTCATGCATATGTTATTTATGATCTTGCATGCTCTCCGTTATTAGAAGATTCTCTAGCCAAGTAGATGCTAGTAACTCCAAGAGGGAGTATTTATGCTCGATAGTGGGTTCATGCCTCCTTTGCATCTGTGTTCGAGTGACAAAAACGTGACGAATGGAGGATGTGTTGTTGCCATTAGGGAGAAAACAACGGTGTTTACCTAGTTTACATTGTTTACATTACACACTTTGCTTACTGCGATAATCTGTTGCTTGCAACTTAATACCTAATTTTTGTTCGGATGATATTCGGAGGATGGATTATTAGACATAGATGCAGTTGGATGACGGTCTATGTATTTTGTTGTAATGCCCGCATGAATCACATAGTAATATTTATGTCTTGCATATGCACTACGGTGCAGCCTTCATTTCTGTCAATTGCCCAGTTGTAATTTTTCACCACGCATGTTATTTATCTTTCACGGAGAGACACCACTAGTGAAATGTGGACCCCGGTCCTTTTTCTCATACTGATAAAACACCTACTGCTTTCACAATGTTCCTACTATTTTCCTACTGTTTTCCACACCATACGTTTAACCTCTTTGTGTTCAGCAAAATTGGTGAGATTGACAACCTCACTTCTACGTTGGGACAAAGTGATTTGATTGTGTTGTGTAGGTTCCACAGTGCTGCCCTACCACCTCAGCTGC
Source organism: Alopecurus myosuroides (assembly GCA_028641055.1). Classification (NCBI taxonomy): domain Eukaryota; kingdom Viridiplantae; phylum Streptophyta; class Magnoliopsida; order Poales; family Poaceae; genus Alopecurus; species Alopecurus myosuroides. Next base: position 149,678,909 of record CM054060.1, read on the forward strand.
ATCAACCTTCAGAGATTGCTTGTCCTCCCACTAGTCGATTCAACCTTTGTTTCTTTTCTGAGGGAAAACGTGCTACTACATTCTTCACAACCTTTCTCTTGGGGTTTACCAACGTCATCCTCACGTCAAGGCATCATCAGTCCTCCCTGTTGTACCTGTCGTCGCTGATGGTGCGGCGGAGATTGATCTCGATGGCCCACGCTGCGTTGGTCTTGCCTGACGGCTTCGGTTGCGTCGCTGTCTGATTTTGGGGGATTTTTTTGATCTGGAGCGGCGGGCGAGAAATGGCGGGAGCTTCGGCGGGGACAGGGGTTAGAGGGGTAAAAGGTGGGGAATGGCGCAAAAAAGGGGCTGGGAAAGGCTTTCGGACGCCAACAGTGTGGCCCCACCCGCACGTTCGCCCAATTTTTCCCCAGGATCCCCCGGTGCGCTGGGTTTGGTTTGGGTTCCCCGGGGAAAGTTTTGGCCCAAACCGGCGGAAAATGAGAACCTAGGGGGGAGGGGCTTGTGGGCGAAAATTCGTCCGCCGGTGTTGATCGCTTGCAGAGTTGACTTTAAATCCCTAGCAATGGTGCTAGAAATTCTTGCTACAGAAACTATGGATGGTGCGTTGGGAACCCCAAGAGGAGGGTGTGATGAGTGCAGCGGTAAGAATTTCCCTCAGTGAAGAACCAAGGTTATCAATCCTGTAGGAGAAAGAGGATCTTCGGAAGGTTGATGCCACCGACAGTGTTGATGGCTGACCGGTGTCAGCAACAACGCGGAACCTTCACACAACACAACCAAAATACTTTGTCCCAACGGTACAGTGAGGTTGTCAATCTCACCGGTCTTGCTGAAAACAAAGATTAGACATATAGTGTGGAAAATAATGTATGCTTGCAGTAAGTAAAAAAAGCAGGAAATTGTAGTGGTTTGTTTAATAGTGTAGGAAAATGGACCGGGGTTCATAGGTTCACTAGTGGTGTCTCTCCATAAAATATAGCATGCTGGGTGAACAAATTACAGCTAGGCAATTGACAAATAAAGGTTGCACCGTAGTGCATATTCATGACATGAAGACTACTATGATATTTAGTGCGGGCCTTACAACAATATACATAGACCGTAATCCAACTGCATCTATGACTAATAATCCACCCTTAGGTTATCATCCGAACCCCTTAGGTATTAAGTTGCAAGCAACAGATAATCGCATTAAGCAATGTGTGTAATGTAAGCAATGATTGTGCACGCGGGCACTCACACCGTTGTTTTCTCCCTAGTGGCAATAGCACATACGCCCTTGTCACGTTTCTGTCACTCGAGCACAGGCGAAAAGGAGGCATGAACCCACTATCGAGCATAAATACTCCCTCTTAGAGTCACTAGCAACTACTTGGCCAGAGAAACCACTAGCAAAGGAAGGAATTCAAGATCACAAATAACATATGCAATAAAGACTATAATAAACTTGGCATAAGTTCAATATTCATCGGATCTCAGCAAACAAAGCACATAGAGTTACATAAGAACAATCTCGATCATGTTAGACAGCTCACGAGATCTAAACATGGAGGCATATGAGGAGAAGACAACCATCTAGCTACTGCTATGGACCCGTAGTCCAAGGAAGAACTACTCACGCATCACTCCTGAGGAAGGTATGGTGATGAAGAGGCCTCCGGTGATGATCTCCTCTCCGGCAGGGTGCCGGGAGACAGCTTCAGAACCCCCCTGATCTAGGGTTGACGATGACGACGGTTGTGGAACTTTTCGGGGATTTTTTATCAGGTATCTAGGTTTTTCCATCCGGGGGGAATAAATAGGCGAAAGGGCAAAGGCAGTGGAGCCCCAAGGGCCCCATACCACCCTCTAGCGCGGCCGGGGGGGGTTGCGCCACCCCATGGTGTGGGCTCCCTGTGGCCCGTCTTCGACTCCTCTTTGGACTTCTGGATGCTTCTGGGGAAAATAGGAACTTCGGGATTTGTGGGGCCAAATTCCGAGAATATTTCCAGAACAACTTTTCTGAAATAAAAAACAACAGAAAACAGGGAATTGGCACTTGGCATCTTGTTAATAGGTTAGTCTCGGAAAACGTATAAAAATGACATAAAGAAGGGAGAAAACATGTAGCAATTGGCATAATATCATCATGGAGAATTAGAAATTATAGATACGTTGGAGACGTATCAAGCATCCCCAAGCTTAGTTCCTACTGGTCCTCGAGTAGGTAAAAGATAAAACAATAATTCTGAGGTGACATGATACTAACATAAACTTGATCATAAAAATGTAAAAGCGTATGTAAGCTGAGATCATAGAACTTTTAACACAAACATGATAAATAGAACTTTAATAATAAAGCATAGCAATCACTTTGCATCATGAGAAGTAGCTTAAATAAAAGGTCATGAATAACAATGCAAAGAAAGATATATGTTTGTTTCAGGTATAGAGAAAGCATGGCAAAGTGATATTTCGCTAGTCCTTAAGAGTGGGGCAAAACATAAATGCCAGGACACCTTCAAAGTTCATGAGGAAGACTAGAGCAAATAATTTAAGTACAAGCAATAACACATCATGAATCAATTAATAATGTTTCTGGGACAAATGCACATAAAACTTAGAATGGCAAAAATGCTCTCTCAACTGTGCATAAAGTTAGAAGATGGAGACTCAACATAAAAGTAAAAGAAAGGCCCTTCGCAGAGGGAAGCATGGATCACTCATGTGCTAGAGCTTTTTATTTTATTAAACAGAGGTATTAAAAAGTTTGACACTCCCCCATCCATCTTTCACAAACCATGACTAACCGAATCTTCGGGTGCCTGCCAACAATCACATACCATGGAGGAGTGTTTATATTCTGTGAGATGTATGCTAGTGTCAACGAATGGTAATACGAAAATATAGTACGTCACAAGCCAACTGCATTCGCAAGAGCGGCTCCCATATGAAGGACGCATCTGGGTAGAAGGTCATCCCTCTTTATCTTTTGTTTACACAATTATGGTTTGACTGATAAATCAGGGGCAAAAATAGTGAAGAGATTTTGTGTGTATTAATTTGGGGCTGGGCACCCCGCTGCCAGCTCTTCTATCATTTGGATAAGCGGATGAAGCCACTAGTCCAGGGTGTGAAATCCAATCAACACGTGAGATAAAGATTCTCTATTTACGTCCTCATGAGCAAAAACAGGAGCATAAAGCAGGAGTAATTTTGAAGGTTTTAAAGGTAACACATGAGCAATTTACTTGGAGTGGCAGTTAAATACCACATGTAGGTAGGTATGGTGGACACAATGGGAAAACTTGGTTTTATGTAGTTGGATGCACGAGTAGATGGTATCCCTGTGGCCCGTCTTCGACTCCTCTTCGGTCTTCTGGATGCTTCCGGGGAAAATAGGAACTTCGGGATTTGTGGGGTACAATTCCGAGAATATTTCTATAACAACTTTTCTAAAATAAAAAACAGCAGAAAACAGGGAACTGGCACTTGGCATCTTGTTAATAGGTTAGTCCCGGAAAACGTGTAAAAATGACATAAAGAAGGGAGAAAACATGTAGAAATTGGCATAATATCATCATGGAGCATCAGAAATTAAAGATACGTTTGAGACGTATCAGACGCCGAAAAAGTGGATTGGGGGCGAGCGGAGATGCTCTCAGTTCGGCACATCTGAGTTCTCAGTTCGGCGCACCCTAGATGGAGATGAAGTTGCGCAGGTTAGTGTCAAGGATTTTCTGCACCTAGACACTCAAAGGGCTCGGCTCCAAGCACAAACTAAACAAGCCATCTGGTTTTATCCTCTAGCGCTCTAGCGACTAGGGTTCTCAATCCTCCATGATCGGACCTCTTCCGGCGTGGAGTCCCTATCCGACTCCAGCTACATCTCCGGCCTACGGTCCCTCTCCTGGGATGATCTCATCCTTTTGTTTACGCCCCCCCCCCACAAAACCCTAGGGTTTTTGCGGCGGCTCTGGACCCAAAACTGTGATTTTTATGGCGACATCACAATCAAGCACTTCCAGCTAGACCGGCACGGCGACGGACTGTGGCGGGGAACGACTAGATGATCTGTTTAAGTGCTTAGGAATTGAGGAAGATAGGATGGATGATCTGGTACTAGAGGATGAACTCGATGTTTCGATAGATGAGATAAGTGGATGGCTTTGGCACATTTTCATACAACTAACGTGTTTATCCCCCAGACTATTGAGCAACACATGAGAATTGCATGAAGCTCGGCAAAGGAGGTTATGTTCACTCCCCTGGAACCAAACTTGTTTACTATCCACTGTTTCTATTTGGGTGATTGGTTAAAAGTGAAGGATGGAGGCCGTTGGCACTTCTGCTAGAATGTTGTGATCACTAAACCATATGATGGATTAGCTCCCACGTATTTGGTTGACCTAAATCATATATAAATTTGGCTCCAAATTCACAAGCTGCCGGTAGGATCTCGTGACCCTGCTCTCATAAAAAAATTGACGGCGAAACGAGTTGTCAAGGTGCTAGAGGTGGAAACTGTTGGAGGTATGCCCTAGAGACAATAATATTTAGTTATTATTATATCTCCAAGTTCAAAATTATATTTATGTCCTCATGCTACAACCGCTATATAACTTGAAAAGTGATTTTTCAGAGGAAAATCTTTGTGCGGGTGTGAAGACATAAACAAACAAGAGGTCCTAATCTTGTCTCTAAGATTAGCTTATGGTTTGTGAAATGATCACATTTTCCTGGTCATGGACTTGATTAAAAGTCTAGTAAAACATAAGAGTTTATTGTTAGGTTAAAATAGTACTGAAACGACCCAAGTATATGTTGTTGCTAAAAGAGTAAACAATTGTGATGTATTTAGCGAAGTACATATGAAGCTGCCGTTGACTATAATTCATGTACTACGAGAATATCTAGTGACTGCATAATCGAAAGTTATACTTTGGATGTCATCAACCTTCTTGCCGTAATTGGGGATCATAACGGTGATGTCTGGGTATAATCGAGAGAGTGTAATGTAACTGAGATCGGTCAAGACTAGTACTTAACTCCTCTAGACGATAGCAAGATACAAACTATGGTCCGATGTCAACTAATTGTCTGGCTAGAAACAGTGTGATTTATCACAAGGACATCGGGGATATGGATGAGAAAAGAGGACTATATCGGTAACGAGTTCTATATGTGTTATGATCAAAGAGTTTGATCAGACGAGATCGTAAAGTCTCAACTTGTGATATCATTGGTATCGTGAAGTTAAGAGAATACGCGCAATGAGTAATTTATAAGGTTTCCTTGTTCTTCGAGAACACACATGAGCCATCATGGGCGTCAACGGTCCGTCCATTGGTTATTGTTCGGTAAGTTCCTAATACGGATCAACGTGATCCAATGGGATTTTGGCCCAATATTTCATGACGAACAAAGAAACAACAACGTTGAATCGACCGAGATCAACTCCACGCACGCGCATAAACACAGATCAATAAGATCAGCAATCAAAACCAGCATAAACACGCAAACGGTGTTCCATCATGGGAGGAGCCCGTTCGATAACTTTACTCTCAAATTATTGTCTACCCTAAAACCCTAGGCGCCACTCCTTTATATAGGAGGCCACAAAGGACTCGGTTGGAAAGGCCCAAACCGAACACACAACTGACTCGAAGCTAACACACACGATACAAACCGGCCTATTAGAAGGCTCGGCTAAACAATAAGGCACACCGACCTCTAATAAAACGTGTACATACTTACACGAATGTCATTTAATCATTGGTCATCCTGTATGCAACACTCTGGACCTAACACCACCCAAGACTAACAATGTTTGGCCTCATGTCATGGACCAAACTGCAACATCAACGGTGGTGTTCTGAAATTGAGTTTCACCTCATCTAGCGGAGGGATTGCAAAACTGAAAGCTCCAACTGTCAACATAAATGGCGGTGGTGGTGCAATCATAGGAGTAGGTATCCTCCCCTCATCATTTCCTGAAAATGTCTATGTGTTATCGAACCTTTATGGGTGAAACGCTTACGATGCCACAGAAACAAGTCCGATGTCAATCGGAGTGATTTCAGGGAAGTTATTATAAGGGAGAAATTATGCTGGTGTATGGCAGAATTTAGATGAGAGATAACAGACATCATGTACCGGGATGTTAGAAACATATTTCTAACATCAGTAGATGATATCGATGATTTTATCTATTGGATTCATAGGGTTCCGGAAGAGATTCTGGCAAAAGCCGAGAATAAGGGGAAGTACCGGAGGGGTGCAGCAATTTCCCTCATGGTCGCACCTATTTTAAGGGGCTTCCAGGTGGGGCCTAGAGAACCACATATTTGTATTTTCTATCCCGGTATTTTTCCTAGATTTTGTTGGAGAGAAAAACAAGAAAAGAAAAAAAGGAAAAATAAAAGAGGGAGGTGGGATTGGACTCCACTTGGTCGAATTCGAGTTGGGCTAGGAGAAGTGGTGTAGCCACCTGCTCCTAGCTCAACTAGGACTCCCTCTTCCCATTGGAACCTCCCCCTCCCTCCAACTATAAAAAGGACCCCAAGGCTAAAAGAGAAATCATAATTTTGGGAAGTATATCTCTCTCTCTCTAGTAGAATTAGAGGATCTAATTAGAGCTTACAATTAGAGACCCTCTAATAGAATTAGAGCCTATTATAATTGGATTTAGAGTTGTACTCTCCCGATTAGTCCTAGCTATAATTAGCAATTCTCTTTCATGTGTTGAGAACTTCTAGATTCATATAGCTCTTATCACATTTGATTAGTGCTACCAAAATAGCAACGCCGAAAGGTTATCTCTCTTTGTCGGTGCCGAGTCCTGGACAGCGGAGCACTAACGGGTTCACACGAGCGTACATTTGCACACCATAAGAGTGATTACACGTGTGATCCTTGACGAGGTAAGCTTAGCGACATCCTTGCAACTAGGCCTAGGTGTGAGGATCTATGATTGTTCAGATCTCTTCTTCGACTACATAATTTACGTTGCCTGGTGAGTTGTCATCCTGATCCTTGCATGTATGGGAATGCATCGTTATCTGCATAGTGATCTTGGCAGACTACGTAGGGATTTTTTCTAAATTCCGCAGTGCAGAACAACAGTGCTATCAGAGTGTACTGTGCGTAGATACGATTGGATCTAGAGCACAATTTTGTGCGGGTATTGCATAAGATTGTGCAAATATATTAGAAAGTTCTCTAATATTCAGTTTCTTTTCATTGCTTCCCAATAAACTGTGTTTGTTTTGTTTCCGGCGGCATGGTATGACTTTTTACAAACTTCTAGCAATCCTATGACACTTAAGTTGCTATTACATATCTTTCTTGATTCGAAGAAGTGCTTCGGTAGCTCTGGGTCGCACCATAGTTGGTCTCATATAACGGCATGGTGGAAGGGGCATGTGGATTGGATCCACAAGGGAGTCATGGTTATGAATACGTTTAGATGGAGGATCTAGACGTTTTGGTAATGTCTATGTTTGAATCAACCTGCAAAGTTAATCTAGCAATGAGATTAAACATACCTCGAATTGCGTAAGTTGATCGTAGAACCTACAACCACGCTAAAACTTGCAAACAAAGCGTTAGAGGCGTCTAACTTAGTTTTGCAGAGTGTGTGTGTGGTTTGGTATTGCAATATTGTTATTGTGTTTTGACATGATGGCCAATGCCAAAGGATTGTCATTGTTCTACGTTGACAATCATACATTCATCATGGAGCTTGTAGGAAGTACATGATAGAAGAAAGTGGTTGTTTCTCCATCATAGAAATACTTCAAGCGATTTTTGTCGCAGCGGAATTTCTTCGGATTTTCTGCTATGGTGAGAATAACGAAGATGGAGGATCCTCGTTGGAGATGCGTAAAAAATCCCTGAAGAACAAAGTCTATACCAAATCACACGAATTATAAATTTCATGTGATGTTTATACTTTTTTATTGGACCTTGATTGTGCAGTATCGTTTATTAGGGTGATTAGTCACTTAAAATATCAAGGTGTTTCCTATTCTCTCAATTGTCGCACCGTCACACCGGCATGGGTCTGTTCTTGTCGGGAGGCAGGTTATAGTTTGCTCACTTGGATACAAGGTGCATTCTGTATGGCAGAGTCAGTTGGTTGTCTTGTCGTTTAGGCATGGAAGTCATGAGATCGGAACAGACATCTCGAAAGATGAGCGAGAATCACATGGGTGATTGGCTTAGTGGCCTAGTCTCTAGGTTATGATTGGTTGCAATGGATACATTCTTCTATTCATGATCTATTGGGATCTTGTTGCAATGAAAGTTCATCTTCAGGAATATCAGTTTGAGTGGGAGCATATCTTAATTTCATTTTTATTGAATTAAGTAGTGCAAATTAATTTTGAACTATAGAGTCTAAATAAATTTATTTTATTATAGAGATGGATCCTGTTGAAAACATAAGTATGAATGAGTACACACCGGAGAGAATTGTAAGACAAGATTAAAACTCTCTAAAGATATAAATGAAGCAACTCAATATGACATGAACAAAATAATCATAATCTCATGGTTCATCGGATCCCAGCAAACACAACATGTAACAATTACATAACAGTGATCTTAATCATGTAGCGGCTCACAAGATCTAAACATGGTGGCACAAGGAGGAGAGAACACAATTTAGCTACTGTTATGGACCCGTTGTCTCGGGATGAAATACTCACACATCTGTCCAGAGGCAATCATGGAGATGTAGAGGCCTTCGGTGACGGCCCCCTCTCCGGCAGGGTGCCGTAGCGGGACTACAGACACTCTAGATTGGATTTTTGAGGTGACAGTACCTCTGTATCTGTTTCATGGAAAATTTCTCCGTCACCGATGTTTTTAAGGTTAACGTGATTTTATAGGCGAAGAGACGACAAGAGGTGGTGGCCAGGGCCACGAGGTGACCCCCAGGCATGGACTTGGGGGGCTGCGCCTGTCACCCCTCTGGTGGCCCTAGGCCTCCCTTCCGGCTCTCCTTTGAACTCCGTCTTCGTTTCGGGCAAAAAAAATCTCCGTGAATTTTCAGGACTTTTGGCGAATATTTTATGCACAACTTTTCTGAAACATAAAAATAGCTGAAAATAGAAACTAGCTCTGGGCATCTTGTTAATAAGTTAGTGCATGAAATCATCCGTATAACGAAATAAAACACATAAAAAACATGGAAGAACATAAAGATCCGTATAACAAAATTAAACATATAAAAGCATGGAAGAACATAAATAAAACAATCATGGAGCTTAAAAAATTATAGATACGTTTGAGACGTATCACACGTCGACCCGTAGGCGATTTCTCAAGGTAGGAGATACCCCAAGGACTCCTATGGTAGTAACAGGAAAGTATAAGAAATAGCTCAGATGAACAAAAAAAAGAGAAAGATAGAAATTACCTGACAGGGAGTCAACCACAGACTAAAGTTGAATACTTAGAGCTTCTTTTTTCTTATCTAACATTTGGAGGGAAACCATAGATTCAGCCCTTTTTATTCAGCATTTTGAACATTCGACTTCAGATGCTTCATTTCATCCTCCAAGACATGGACTCGCACGAGGGCAGCCTCCTTATCTAAGTTGGCCCGGGAGACAAACTATGGAGAAGAGAAGTTAAGAATTGTAAGAAGAAAAAGATGAAGGAATAGTAAGAACAAAAAGGAAGCGGCTTGAGCCACCAACTCCTGAATTCTCGACTCGTCCTGAGTCGATTGAGTTCATCGAGTGCTACAAGGTCAGGCAAAAAAGAAAACAGGTCAACAAAAAGAAACGACGAGAAAATGCTGAAACTTGAGCCTATGCTCCACTACAAGCAGCCGAACATAGCCTCGGGGGCTACTCCTACCAGGAGCGTTGATCAAACACCTAGTAAATAAAAGGAGGAATAGACAACTATGAAAGAAAATACTCACGCGATTGAAGATGCCCAAACCTTGAACGGGTAAGTTTCTCGAGGATGACGCGGGTGCTCTAGTCACTATATCTGGCACAGTTGAAGGGGATGGAACCACACCCGAAAGATTGGCCAAGGGATCATCTCCATTTTCCCTTTATCTAAAGCTATTTCCCTAGGAGAAGACCTAGTTTCAGAATTGGGGGCGGACTCTGCTAGTCTATGCTGCAGAATTTAAATTTTTTGCCCTACGTAATCCGTCAAGATCACTATGCAGATAACGAGACATGCCCATACATGTGAGGATCAGTCTCATGACTCACATGTCAACAGATTTGATGTAGTCGTAGAAAAGTTCTAAACAATCGTAAATCCTCACAACTAGGCCTAGTTGCAAGGATGTCGCTAAGTCTTCCCTTGTCAAGGATCACATGTGTAATCCCTCTTATGGTGTGCGCGCGTATGCTCGTGTCAACACGTCAGCACTCTGCCATCTAGGACTGGTCACCGACAAAGAGAGACAACCTTCCGGTGTTACTAATTGGTATCTCTTATCAACTGTGATTAGAGCTATTATGAATCTGCAAGTTCTCAACAGATAAGAGAGAATAGCTAATTAGAGCTAGGTCTAATCGGGAGAGTATAACTCAAAACCCGATTAGAAGAGGCTATAATTGAATTAGAGGATCTCTAATTAGATCCTCTAATTCTACTAGAGAGAGAGGCCTTAGAGTCAATTGTGTGTTTTCTATGAGCCTTGGGGTGCTTTATATAGTGGGAGGGAGGAGAAGACTTCCGAAGGGAGGGAGGGAGTCCAAGGTGAGCTAGGATAGGAGGTGGCCACACCATATGGTGGCCGCACCACCCTCCCCTAGCCCAACTCGGATTGGGTGGTGGAGTTTATCTCCACCTCCCTTTTTCTTTTTCTCTCCAATAAATCTTGGGAAAATACCGGGACGATGAGTACCAACTTTGGCGGGATATCTGAAATGGGGTATCTCCAGGCATCGAGAAGCCCAGACCATGAAGGCAGGCCCAAAGCCAGAGACCCAATTGGGACGAAGCACATGATTGCATCCAGGATGACGGCTGCAAGCCCATCCGGGTCTTGGGATCCAGATGACCGTAGATTGTAGGTTTTGTTATTTGTCCGGATGATATCCCTATAAGACCCGATCCGGCTCTCTATATAAAGCCGGACTAGAGAAACCCTAGGCATATTAGATCTAGACTTAATATACCTAGGACATTGTAACTTGTGCCCAACAATCATCGTCGTAGTTGATTTGCAGGAAGTAGGGAGCCCTCTGGCTAACCTAAACCTGGGTAAAAACCACGGTGTCCTCGTCGAAAAGCGCTCCCCCACGTTCGCCCCCCATGTTCTTTCTCGTAGAGATGGCTCCCCCTTCCCAGAAACCTACTCAAGAACTCGTCATTTGGCACCCATTGTGGGGCGGGCGACGTTCGGGGTAACCTTCCGGGCAAGGCTCCTGGGCACATAGGCGACACGATCGCCGTCGGAACCGCCGTCCTAGGACCTTATGGCGTCTACCTTGTCAACGGGAACACGGTAATGACGGTGCAACCACCTCGTCTGCTCCTATGTCGTCCCGATTGGCAACTTCACCATCTTCATCGGGCTAACGGTGGAGGTGATGATATTCTGTGGAGGGAATAATTTTTTTCCTCCCACCCACCACCCAATTAGCACAGGTAACGAAAGCGCACATCGCCCATGTAGATCTACAGTTAAATCTTCTATGAAAGTTCTTAGATCTATGTTTGTTGGCATGGTGCAAGCAGAGCCTTCGAAAGAAAGTTCTAAACCAGACTCAATATTTTCCGCCATTGACGGTAAAGGAGATTTAGAAGTCGGAAGTAATTCCGATGACGATGGCACCGGATTTGGTAAAAAAGTCCGGAAAGCCACTTGATGCTCGAACATCGTCTATATGACGACACTGGCTAAGAAAATAGACGAGGATGAGCAAACGCCCACCAAGGAGGAGCATGCCCTTGAAAAGCCAGCAGCCACCTTGCCGGATGCCCAAAAGCAAGATCCACCCTCTCTGGAGACACAGTTCCACAAGGCGAAGTCCAAGTCACCGCCTCCGCCACCCCAAAAGTCAGATCCACCAAAACGGAAGCCATCAACGAAACCGCGGAAGCTGGAGCTTCAAGATAGGGTGCTCAAAGACGGCGGACCTAGTGGTACGAAGGATGTTGGTGGGAAGAAAAAACCCTCACCACCCCTGTAAACCCTAGATGAGATGGATGAGTACGTGTTGCTCAGAACACCGGTGGATCCAGCTAAACCCCACAATTCCTGGAAGCTAGCCACGATCTATTGATGAAACAGACTGACTACCTGGAAAACAAGCGCAAGGAGCTAAAAAGCGCATAGGAAGCCATTGAGGAGGCGCAGGCGTCCGTCGAAGAATACGAGAGACGGGTCACTCGATCCTCTCTCATGTCAAAAATCAGAAAAATAAAGCCGGATGATGAAAACCCAGCTCGTCGTAGGGTATTAGCCACCAACTGGATGAAAGAATCAACCGGCAAAAATGCAAAGGGGGAACCCGTATTTGGAACTCCGGCAGTAAACACAGCAGTAGCGTATGAGATCGTGAACGACGATCGCTACATGCCGAAAGATAAATTAAAGTACGGGAATGTACTGTTGCAACATGTTATGATTCAACAGCAAAACGACGAAAAATGCTTCGGAAAGTTGTTTGATGATTCCTAGCTCAATAGAACCCAGACAACAACCGTCATTCCTAGTGCTACCAAGGCCCCGAAAGAACAGGCTAAGGTACAAAAGGACGATGACATGTCAAAGACAGGGTCCTGTCAACGAAAGCATGAGGGAAAAAGCGGGAAAAAAAGATCCAACCCCTCATAAGGAGGAAATTCCTCACCAGTTCTGCACTGCCAGACATAGGGACGGTGTGCCGCCTCCGGCACCCAATGTCAGACGAGGAAGGTCATCCGGTCGTCAAACGCATGAGCGTTCACGCTCACCGCAACACAATAATGGGGGAAGAAACAAAGGCAGAACGCCCACAGATCGCAGAATGCCCCGCCGGGAAAGGCGAATGCCAAACTCTGACGCGAGCACTCAAGGAATGATGACTCGCACCATTCTAGATCCGTGCATTTCGATGCACGGGCAATGCTGGATGCGCTCAAAGCAGCCAAGGATGCAAATTATCTCGGGCCAAAATTCTTTAGTGAAAACATCTGGCATCTGGACCTCCAAGCAGGATTCGCCAAAGTTTGAGCAACGCATGAGCATTATGATGGATCCACCAGCCCAGATACTTGGCTGCCAGAGTATCACGTGGATGTGAAAATCAATGATGGATCAAATCTTGAAGCAGTGTGTTTCTTGCCCTTGATGCTAATCCAAGGAGCAAGAACATGGATTGAAAGCCTTCCGCCAATGTCCATAAACAGCTGGGAGAACATGGCAAGGGTATTCACCCAACATAAATGAGCTGCAAAACTACGTCCAGTACGACAATAAAACCAACGTGGATTACATCTCACGATAAACCGCGTTGAAGAACAACTACGAGGGGGTAAGTGACCACCAAGAAATGCATGTCTTCGTCAATGGCCTAAGGAACAGATTGGTCAAGTTCATGATCACCTTATCCGACCACCCGGACCTCGGATCCATGCTGACAACCGCCAATAAAGCACGCAGCGGTGGACGACCTGAATGGCAGAATATTTGACAAATACAACCAAACGTTGATCGTAAGCCTAACCAGGATCAGCCAAAACCAAAAAAGGAGGTGAATGTCGCCTTTGGCAAAGGCGGACAGGCCAACGACGGACAGTGGAAGGGCAAGTCCAAAGAACCATAATTCAATAAGGACATCAAGAAGATGGATTGGGACAAGGTGAGATTGGAGCCATGCCTCCACCATTCCAGGTTCGGGACGCCTAACCACACAAATCAGCAATGTCGCCTCGACAACGCATTGAGGCGAGAGTCTGACAACGGGTACAAGGGGAAAAACTTCAAGAGGAAGTACAACCAAAAGCCCAAGCCGAAATACAGACATGCAGACAGTGCCTCCGATATGGATGACCAAATCAAGGAACAACAGCGGAAAGGCAAACCAAAGTTCCTCAAAGTGACCGAGAGTGTAAACCACACATTTTTGGCAACGTCATCCTCCAAGAAGGTGAAAGATGCATGGAGGGAGATTAACGCCGCTCTGCCATCTAGGCCAAAATTTTTGAAGTATGCTAAAACCCCAGTTACATGGGACCACACGGACCACCTACCATACATCCTGGACCCCAGATCACACGCTCTGGTAGTTAGTCCAATCGTGGAAAACACCAGGCCCCACAAGGTCCTCATGGACGGCGGTGCCAGCATAAACCTCTTGTACTTAAGTACATTGGAGAAGCTTCGCTTACACGAAGCAATTAAACCACATCAATGTAAAGTTCCACGACATTGTACCTGGAAGACAAGCCACATCCCTAGGAGAAATCACCCTGGATGTCACATTCGGTGAAGAAAAACACTTTCGAACAGAAAAAATCTCTTTTGAGGTTGTACCATTCCACAGTGTGTACCACGCCTTTCTTCGGTGTCCGGCGTTCACCAAGTTCATGGCGCGCCCATGTTACGTCTACAACAAGTTGAAGATGCCAGGACCAAAAGGAAGACGTCATCACCATGTGTGGAGATTTCAAGCTGGCAAAGGAGTGCGAATTGGCGAATGTCAAATGCGCAGAATCCGCCATTGCCAAAGAAGAACTGCGCAAGTTGGAGAAATGCCAACCGACAAAGAAGTAACACTGAAGATGAAGGAACCCTTCAGCACCAAAAACACCAAGAAGCCCAGGATGAACCCAATGACTGTAGCATCCCACCTTTTAATAAAAGTGGAACACTTGTGTTATGTGCTAGTCCCTGGATCAATTCTAGCACCACAGTAGAAAACTTAAGAGTATCATTGCATAAGCGTCCAAATTATTACAACAAAATCCAGAGTAGCCAAATATAACTTATTACAAGGTGCATAGCCATATAGGCTAGCTGTAAATAAAGAGTTAAAAGCAATAGAAACAAATAACATGGAGCCTCCATCTTCAAGCATGCGCCACAGGAAGACATGTTGCGTGTAGACTCAAGACCAGAAACATCTTCACTCCTCATCTGAATAACCTACACGTTGGAATATGCATCCCCCGAAGGAGGTCTGTACAATTTATTGTACTAGCAAATGATACCTTTGGTGGATATAAAAAGGCAAGTCTAGTAATACATGCTTATTATGTCTAGGTGGGGCTTTAGGCTATTTGCAAAATGCCAATTTTCTCCTAACTCTTTTGTAAAGGCATTTTTCTTTCAAAAAGGTGGCAACATTGGATTAAGATCCAAACACCACTACAAATGTTCGCTTAGTCAAGTTTTACATTATTGAAAAATGGTGATGTGATCCTTCTGTCCATCCTTGTCCAGCTGCTCAAAGTCGTCCATATCCGGGGACACGCTAAGATCTTATTTTCTCACTCTGCAGAGGCTGTGCACTTTCACCCTTGTACTCTTTTTACCCAAACATCCTATACATGTTGAATGTATTAAGGAAAGGAGAGAATTGAGTCGAAGTCTTTCGGAAGCATGGAAACTACCAACTGGCAAGACCCGTTCCACCTATAATTTTTCTACATCAGCTTGTCAAGCCACATGTCGAGTCTGCGCAACTTATTCAACTAAGCCAGAGCTCATATGAACAAATGTTGCACTGGAAGCAATCTAAACTTGGGGGACATCAAAATCACTTTGTTCCTGGGTGACAATCCTCAAGGTGAACACCTCAGGAGATTAAAGGCCTTGAGGGACGCTCAACTATCAACAGCCTTGCACTACCAATTCCACCCTGGTGGTTCATTGAGGTTATATTGAGTTTTTCATTAACCACTTAGTAAAACAAACAATGTAAGAGCATGGCTAATCATAAACTAAGCTTTCCGGCTACAAAAACAACAAGGTTCAAGGGGTGGCTACATACTACTAGGACATAACATAACATATACTATAAAAAGTCCTACCATGCACACTACTCAAATCCACTAACGCATAGTGAAAATATAAGTATTTGATGGGGTGTCACTTCCCTTGGCAACAAGATGAACAGGAGTAGAAACCACAAGAGTAGCCTTGCTCCTCTTCCTCACAATCTAAACAATCAAAATAACAAGACATAAGCAAAACAATAAAACAAAACATCACATAAACATGTATGCATGAATGCAATGATGAAAAATGCACAAAACCATAAGGATTATTTGGGATGAAAAATATTGTTCTCTGGTTTCTTAGTATGCAAAAATAACCTGGTAACGAAAATATAATGAATTTTAGTGCAAAAATACACATAAAATATTTATAATGAATTTCTAAAGGCATATAAACAAAAAAAAAGATTATGATACTAAAGTGGTCTATGACCATTTTTTTACCTCTACTATATAGGGTAAAATACTACAGAACCATAACAATTGGATTTATTCAAAAATATGCTACAGAACAAAAGTTATTAGCCAAATAAGAAAAACAACGAAACGGAAATAACAAGTTTATGCACGTATCAAAATTTAAATTTTATGGTACTAATGTGTTCTCCTTATTTTTATGATTTCAGAAAGTAGAAAATTATTACATTTGGGTTTACATAATGAAAGTTATTGAATTTACAAGTTTAAAGCTAGATCTGCATCCTGGATGGAGCACTCTGATTAGTCGGTATCGATTCACACGGATCGCGCGTGGGAGCCGTTGGATCTAAGTTACAGGGAACGACCTAGATTTAAAATACCGTTTCGCTTAAAGGATCTAATCTGTCCGTCAGATCAGATACGACGGTCACCGTTCAAAAGGCCAGACGTTTGGGGTGCTTGTCGTGGGAGCATCGCCAGAAATGCGGGCGCGCATCTCTGTCGGCATGGGGTGGTGCATCTACGGGTCCATGGGGCTCAGGGGACTTACATCGGTGATCTGCGTATCGAAAAGATGTTGATGGCGAAGTCTTGGTCTTCCTTGCGTCCTTGTTCCTCTCGGGTTGCTCGTCGGAGTCGTGCGGGGGCGGCCGATGGTTGCAGACGTGGATGGTGGCGTCGCTCTGAGGAGTAAAAGGGCGCGAAAAAATGTCAGATAGTTGTGGCATGAGGAGGGAGGGTGAATGGGGATGGAGAGAGGGAAAGAGGTGGACGGTTCTCACCGGAATCGATCGGAGATGGTGGCGGAAATGGCGAGATCCCGAGAGCTGCTGCAGACGGCCTGGTGGCGGAGTGGCTAGGGTTTGGAGTGCGGCAAAGAGAGGAGACTCGGGGGGGGGGGGGGTTATAGGCCTAATCACGGGGCGAAATCCCCCTAATTCTAGCGAGTTAAAGCCGCGACAAATTAGCACGCTCGTCACGGGATTCCTCCATGTGGAAGAAGGAGTGACGCATGCTGGCATCACTGGCGGGGCCCACTGGTCAGCAAGAGATAGAAGAGAGAGGTGGGCTGCGCGCATTGGCTCTGGTGGGCTGCTGCTACGCGCGCGCGATAGAGAAATAAGTGGGCTTTGCCGAGGAGAGGGTGCGGTAGAATAGGTTTCCTCCTTTTTTTTGTTCTATGTTTTTCTTTTTCTATTTTTATTTAAATGGATCCCAAAACAATTCAAACATCATCCAAATATTAACAGAAAAATTCATGAAAATATGTTTTGAAAAGCTTAAGATATAAGGAGTATTTTGGTACTATTCTTTCCCAAAAATAAAACAATTTTACGTGGGGTGACTTGGTGGTAACAAAATGACCCATATTTCCTTATTATGGATAGTTGGTTCTAGGGTTTTGAATAACTTAGAATAAGGATATGAAAACATGCAATGGTGCCATGATGATATGTATGCATGATGCTTATTTGAATTTGAAAACTTGGGATGTTACAATGACCCAGCCAAGGAAGTGACCATTGGGGCCAACCTGGACCCCAAGTAGGAAAGCAAGCTCGTTCAGTTCCTCCGTGAGAACGGGGAATGTTGGGAATAATCCAACTTAGTTGAGTTATACGTGAGTTGTGAGTTAGCTTAGAAGTAGTAGTCGGCAATGTATGCCATATACGTGATTAGTATTCCAAGTACTACTAGTACAAGTACAAGTCGGTTAGGGAGTTTCCATGCATGTTAGTCCACGGTTCTAGTACGAATAGGTCTAGGATTTCCTAGTAGAATCTGCTAGTTAGCCGTGGCTTGGTGCTATATATACAGCATATGTGTGCTCGATGTAACTAGGAGATTGAGAAGAAATAGAGAAAAACAACGGGCGCGATAAGTGCCATTGGCAAAAAAGATTTTTGTGCGCGTGTTTGTCTAGTTTGATGTGATCGATTCGTGGGGGATTCTAACAATATTCACCTAACATCCACAAGATATGCCAGACGTACCCCGGGAACTTGCCGAGCACTCCCTGAAGGTGAAAAAAGGACCGAAGCTTGTGAAGCAAGGACTCCGTCGTTTCGATCTACCAAGACATAGAGCCATTGGTACATGCTTAAGTAGACGACATTGAGGTAATAACCAAGGAAAAGGCTATGCTCATTGATGATCTACGTGAAACTTTTGAAAGCTTACGCAAGTATAAAACGAAACTAAATCCACTAAAGTACGTGTTTGGAGTCCCGTCAGGACAACTTCTGGGTTTCATCGTCTTGCCCGAATGATGTTCATAGATTAATAGGCTTAGCTGCCACTGTTAGCCGTTTCATAAGCAAGTTATGCGACAATGCTCTTCCGCTGTAAAAATTGCTCAAAAAATCCGACAAAGTCGTCTAGACGGTGCAGGCAGACGCTGCCTTAGGATAGCTCAAGAAAACCCTGATGGAGGCACCGATATATGTAGTCTAGCGAAAATTTTCCCCCAATTAAGGAACCAGGGTTTATTGAACCAGTATGAATTTGTAGTCTTGGAGAAGGTTGCTTGTTTTCTGGCGTGTCAACAAGTGTGGAAACTGCACACAAACACAAACTCTCTCTTGCCCCAACTTTTCGGAAGGTTGTCAATCTTCCGGTCTTGCTGAAAACTAGAGAATTAAACATATAGAGTCTTGAAAAGTAATAAAAGTAAAAAGGGAAAAGGAAGGAAACAATCATGAAAGTGCTTGAAAGAAGGTTGTAAATATGAGTAAAATAGGACCGGGGGTCATAGGTACACTAGTTGTGTCTCTGCAAAGAAAACAAACATGATGGCTCAACAAATTACAGCTGGGCAATTAACAAATCATGAACGTATTACAATATTATTATGACGAGATATAGTTCACGCGTTCTAACATTGTAGACATTATGTCAAGACATATGGACCGCTATCTAGCATGCATCGACATCTAGAAGTCCACCTCAAGAAAGCTATCTAGCAAATCTCTCTGGTACCAAGTTGTAGCAACGAAGTAACTGCTTTGTGTGTAACAGACAAATGCATTAAGAACAAGTACGTAATGTAAGTAGTGATTCTCGTTCGAGACAAGAGCACCACTGTTTTCTCCCTAGTAGCAACAACACATCCCCATCCGTCACGTTTCTATCACTCGAGCACAGATGTAAGGGAGACATGAACCTATCATCTAACATATAAACTCTCTCTTGGAGGTGAAAACAACTACATGGCCAAGGTAATAATAAACACCCGAGAGCATTGCAAGACAAAATTAAAAATCTCTATGAATATAAGTGAAACATTTCAGATTGACATGAACAAAATAATCATAATCTCATGGTTCATCGGAACCCAGCAAACACAATATACACAGCTACATATCGGTGGTATCGATCATGTGAGGCAACTCACGAGACTCTAAACATGGAGGAATAATGGAGAGAACAACCATCTAGCTACTGCTATGGACCCGTAGTCCCGAGATGAACTACTCACGCATTTGTCCGGAGACGATCATGGTGATGTAGAGGTCTCCGATGACGATTCCCACCTCCGGCAGGGTACCGGAACAGGGCTGCAGAAGCCCTAGATTGGACTTCGAGGTGACGACGCCTCTCTGTATGTTTCGTGCAAAATAACTCCGTCCCCGATAAAATTAGGGTTCATGGCAATTTATAGGTGAAGTGTGAGGCGGTGGCCAGGGTCCTCAGGGGCCAACCAGGCGCATCCTAGTTGGGGCCACGCCTAGCACCTTTGGCTCCCCTCTGGCTCTTCTTTGGACTTTCGGGTAAAAAAACGATCTCCATGGATTTTCAGCCCTTTCCGAGAATATTTCTTTAAGAAATTTTCTGAAATAGAAAAACAGCGGAAAACAGGAATTGGCCTAGGGCATCTGGTTAATAGGTTAGTCAATGAAAATATCCGAAAAAAGGAAACCGATAGAAAACATGTGGAAAACAAAATGTGTTAGGTAGAAAACAAGCATGAAGCATAAAAAAATTATAGATACGTTTGCAACGTATCAGGAAGGATGTGACATCCTGGCCTAGGGCTCAATAGGATTGATACGATACCCATATCAACAAGATATATCTTCTTTTTCGGAAGCTCATTTCCAAGAAATTCGAGGTTAAGCGTGGTTGGCCCGGAGTGATTTGAGGATGGGTGACCGACTGTCACCGCCGGCCACGAGATGGCTAGGGTGTTATCATGTCAATCTCACTAGTGAAAATGATCGATTTATTTGGGCTTTATCTCAGAATGGACTATTCACTGTCATGTGGTTTGTCGAGCGTAAAGTAATCCTTACTAAAGAAAATTTGATTAAACGAAAGTGAACTGGTTGTAAAAAAAATGCGCTTTTTGTCAGTCAGATGAGACTGTTTTTTTTAGAAAGGGGGTTATTCCCCAGCCTCTGCATCGAGTGATGCACACCGCTTTTTATTACTTATTTAGTTCCAGCGTGTCAAAAGTTTACAATCTCAATAACCTTACAAATAGGAAGATCTCCCTCGATACAAAAATAGAACTACGAAATCCTATTAATATGTTGCCACGTATGAAGGGAGAAAAATCCTGTGCCACCGTAAGGAGATGTCTGCAGCCATCCACCATAAGTTTTCTCTGGTCCGAACACAGTAAGAAGGCCCATAGCTGGATCCAATGAGCTGCCGAGAAAATAACCTGTAAAACATGAAAGTGATCTTTCTTGTTAAAAACAACATCATTCCTACAATTCCAAATGGCCCAACAAATGGCTGGCACTCCAATTCTAATCCTATCTTTAGTCTTCTTCCGTTTAACCAATTCCCAAACATATTAGTCAAGTTGGAGGGGGGAGGGATGTTATAAGTACAAAAAACCACTCGCCAAACAAGTTTAGCCAAAGGGCAAGAAATAAAAAGATGTTTAGCTGACTCCTCATTCCCACAAAAGGAACAATGTGTGTCTCCTTTCCACCCTTTTTTAGCAAGATTATCTCTAGTCAGCAAAACCTTTTTATCTAAAAACCACATGAAAATTTTATTCTCGAGAGGAATCTTCAATTTCCACAAGTAAGTTTTGTGAAAAATGGCATGACCATTCATCATATACTCATACATATATTTAACAGAGAACATCCCATTCTATGTCAAATTCCGATGAAACTTATCCTCAGTGGAAACAAGAGAGACATTCAATAAACGCAAACATAGGTGAGACCACATATCCCACGTATTACCCCCAAATTCCTACGAAAAGAAATATTAAGTGGTGGAACATTTTGAAATACCTCATGAACTGAAACATTTGTTTATATCTTGTAGCTTTACACGTCGTGTATAGAGATTTATTCACTTTACCTTCAGTGTATCTCTGCCAACTAGTGTGGCTAATATGTTTGGTCATTGGCTAGATGGAGTAGATAAGAAAACTAAATATCATATACAAATTGGTATTTGTGTTTTTGTTTGGCTAATTTAGAATTGCAGGAATGATATTGTTTTTAACAAAGTCACATATGCTCATTTTCTACAAGTGGTTCGTCATGCTACTTATTGGATCCAAGTGTGGTCATGCTTCCACCGGAGCAGCGGGCTTTTATGGATCTTTTTAGATAAAGTGCTTTATTACTTAAAGAGGGGCTCTTATGGATACCGGATGTTCTCGTTTGATGGCGGTCATTCTAGCTATATTCAGCTAGGGTGGATGACAACATATGCTAGAAGGTTTCAATAGGTGTAGTCTTTGCTTTATTTTTCTTTGGTCGATTCATGTCGCCACTTTGGCTGACCCCTGATTTGCAATAACGGTGACACAAATATTTGTTTTTTCTTCATTTTTAATATAAACAACTGTGTGCATCATTACGATGCAGAAAAAAAAGAGTAACTAAATGGAAAGCTGAAGCAAGTCGGATGAGGGAAATTACGAAGTTAAACTCATCGCACGATCTCAGTTTTTGTCCTCTGGAGATTATCTGATCCTTCCGAAACTACCCAAAACTAACAGCAAATCAGGATAAGCTCTGCTTAGCCTGACTTGCCATTACCAGCTTCCAGAAGGAATGTCTCGTGTACGGCACTTCGAGTCTTTCACGAGTGTCACTCACGCGGCCAAGCAGAGTTAGCCGGAACCCTGAGCTGAAAGCCGGAAACACTCAAGGAAAAGAAGACTCTGACCTAAATTTCGATTCTATAGCTAGCTCTCCCGCCCTATTACTACCAAGCAACTGGAGTAGTCTCTGCCCCCTCTTCACCATCATTCCATGCCATTGAACGGCGTGCTCCAGTTGTTGGAGTACCCGTTACCCCTAGCGACGCTCACGGTTGATGCCACCGCGTACGGGTCCGCGCTGGTGCTGCCCATCGTCATGGCGTCATACCCGATGAGCTTATTCCCCTCTTCCACCCCGTAGCTGCATGCGCCCCCCTCGTTGGTGGCCGCGCTGCTGTGCCCCTGTTCAGCCACGACGGTGCTCGCCGGCATAATAAACGCGTTGCCACCAAGGCCTTGTTGGTACCCGCCGTTGTTGTAGACCGTAGAGCTCGACGATGCCTGGAAGAAGTTGTGAGCGGCGGTCCCGAGGTGCAGTTGCTGGATGTCCTGCATGCTGCGCGCCTCCTGCTCGGGCTTGCACCACCCGCGGGCCGGCTGGGCGACGTACGGGTAGTGCACGGAGAGCGGCGATGGCTGCTGGAACGCAATGGTCGGCCAGCCGTGGTGGTACGGGGCGTAGGCGCTCATCCCGGCGTCGGTCAGCTGGGAGATGACGCCGCCGCCGTCCATGCCGGCCCGCCAGATCGTGGCGCCGGACCCCGGGTGCTCCGCAGCCTCCTTAAGGCGCCTTGCTGCGCCGCCGACCGGTAGAGTGCTGCTCTCGAGGATGCTCTTCACGTCGTAGCGGTTCATGTCGAAGTTGGTGACGGCATTGAGGCCGCGGAACTTGATCGCGGCGATGTCGTAGGCCTCCGCCGCCTCCTCCTCGGTGCCTATGTACGTACGAGAGAATGTGCACATTTAGGATGCATGACTGACTAGCTATAGCTAGCTAGTGGTTCCGCCTAGCGTGCATGCTTGTGTCATGTACGTTTCATATTGCATGCATGCACACAGAGCCTCTAAGGGTAGTAATGGTACAAGTGTGTGGTTCAAGCCACCAGGGTTTTATTGCCGCCAAAAAAAAGCAAAAGAAAAAAGTAGGGTTTCAGCTTGGCCCTTTACTCTATATATGCCCGTTATTTTAGACAACTTTGGGACAAAAACTTGGAAAGGTACATTTGGGACATAGTTAATGCAGTAATCAACTAATCACTATTTTATTGCTCCATAGGGCTACATATAGAAAATCTAACCTTCAGCTCTACGAGACGAGAGATTCAAGAAAATTGACTAAATAAGTAGCTAGTGCTAGTCGATGGCTTAGATCTTGGAGCTATAGCACTATGAGTAGTCATAAGTTAGTCTTAAGAATCTTCATTAGTCCAGCAATTAGCTAGCCTACTATGAAATGGGTTAATTATATCCGATGATCAGTAACTTACTGAGGGCTCTTTTACGGTAGGGATGAACTAACACCAACCGTCCAAGCCCCCAGATCCAATGGCTGAGGCTGATCAATACTAGTCAACCAAACAAGCAGTATTTTATAACCGAAGGGTAAAATGGGTAGAGAAGAAAAATATGTCCCGCAAAACAATTCACAATTCTAGAATCGCTCAAAACAAAATTCCCACATCAAGAAGGGCAGTTTCAAGATCCCAGAAGCACGCATCGGCGCTGCATCCATCATCCTCACTCGCTCAGCCACTACGTCCTCTTCCAGGCTGCTGTCGGCAGCCACTCCAGCGACCACGCGGAGAGCAGATGGCCAGGAACATCGAATCGTTGGCGCGGCCCGACGCGAAGATGTAGGTTACAGAGGGCGACAAGGGCCGCGGACAGAGTGCCAGAGGGCTCACCGGCGAGGAAACCGACCCATGGTTCGGCAACGTCGACGTGCTTGAGAAAGAGATTTACGCGCAGCTCTGGCACAACATTTCCGACACGCCCTAAGCGCCCGCATGCCACCCTCCACCACAAGCAATCTTTCTCCGGTCAACGGCGGCGCCAACGAACGCGTGCGATAGCACTAGCGACGGCGGCGGCCCATGCGAGAACGACGGGCTCTGTTTCCTTTTTTTCGCCATCTAAGCCAGGGACAGCGGCGGTTCGTGCAAGAGCGACGGGCTCTGAAATATTTTCTTGACAGACCGGCTCTGTTTCCTCGACGCTCGCTGCGGATTATTGAACATATTTCGATTTTCCCCTTACAATAATGAAAGTTATACTGAAACGAGTTGCCTAAACTATGCAGAAATCAGCGGTGGATATGGCAAAATACTATAAGCCCATAGGACTAGTAATTTGTACCGTAAAAGAGCCCCTTACTGAAGGTGCCTAAGTAGAGATCCTTGTTTCCGGCAACCCGCCCTATTCTTGCTTGCCACCTACCATGCTGATGATGCCTGATAAAAATCTCAGCTTGATTAGAACACCGAAAAAAGCTAACAAAGAAGTGCCTAAGCTGCAGGTGACTGAATTTTCGAAAGCTTCCGTCATTTTTTGCTCCGCGATTAATAAAAAACGCAATTTAACCAAAATAAAAAGGGCAATTGCATACAAAACGTAATTGCAACATACAAAATAAAATAAACTAATAACAAAGGATTAAGAGTGCAATTACGCAAATAAAAATTAGAATTGCACAAAAAAGTGCAACTATGATAAATAGAAAAAAAAACAGAAAGTGATTGAAACTTCCCAAATCTTCACAAAGAATGAAGTAACCCGGTCATCATTAAATAAAGAAGTGACTAAAACTTAACAAATGTCAGGATCTTTTTTTTTTAGGTATTCCAGACAACAATTTGGATGGCTTATCTAATATATAATATAATTATGTTTATGTACCTACATTTTTTTAAGAAATGATTTCTACACATCAGACATTATAATTACCTTTTATACTATAAAATTATCTGTAAAACATGACTGCCTGGATTACCTAGTTACATACCTAGTTACACCACGATATTTTGACGCACCACGAGAAAATCCACTGCTATTTCTGCAATTGTTGAATCAAGTTATTGTTAGTGAGATGTTCCGGTTAAGTCTGTAAAATTTCAGTTAGCACAATGAACATTAGCTAGCTACTACCTTCTTAGGTATGCAATATATTCCTGTCTAGTCATAAGTTTCATTTCATCCACCTCCGTCTCATACGTATTTATCTGCAAATGTATATGACTAAAATTACAGATCTAATCAATGCCAACTTGAGATATTTTGCAAAAACAAATGACAATGCCAAAAAAAAAACAATGCAAGGTGAAGGGCAAGAATAATATTTCTGCAGAACTTGCTTACTGGGAAATTTGTTGTTGTAGTTGTGCCCCAATACTTGAGAGCTGCCAAATCATAAGCCCTTGCTGCCTTGTCTTCCTTGTCATAGCCGCCTATTTGTTCATGATTACAATCACCACGCGGAATCACTAAAATAGTCAAGTGCGATGAAAAAAAAATGGCCAAAGTTAGGCAAGCATACCTAGATAAACTGCAGATTGTCGAGGACAATACAATGTCATTCCGTAGGCAATTGTGAAGGAAGAGTGCGTTGAGGCAAAAGTGCAAAACATGAGATATAATTCTTGATTAGTACAACTAGAGTGTAAATATTGTGGCGCAATGGATGGAGAAAATTACAAAGTACACAGTCATTTTCATTACCTTGCCTACCCTTGCGACTTTGCCCTTCTCTTCGGCAGCTATTGTCCCACAGATGAGCCTCATAACGCCCTGTCCATCTATGTCTGAAGAACATGGTAATGTATACAGTTATCACATTAAAAATAAATTGCAGACGCTGTTTAATGTTAAAATTACACCCATTCATATTGTGGTATGCTTCTGTGTACGTAGTTAGATCATAGAAAAATAAGAAAATATCTGCCGTTTTCTAGGAGTTATGGTACTAAGTTCACAAAGAGTAATGCTACATCTACGGATGTTTTTTTACGGAATTTTACTACGGGAGGACGTGGAGATCAGGCAGATCAACTGCCGCCCTAAATTCAGGTAAAAAAATGTGCACCAACCAACTGATTCCATGTCACTCCGTAAGCGTATTCCGTAGCAAATGGTCCGTAAGTCTAGCATTTTCGGTTCACAAAATGCATTCATTTTGAGTGGTGAAAACATCCATATTGATCAAGGAAAAAGTAAAGGTCTATAGTTCTATTTTATTGGATCAGTTATACCAAAGTAGATTAGTTATACATCTTATTTTGGTGGGCTCAAATTACAATGTGTGTAGAATTCTAGAAAAGAACAAACGCATTTAGCTGCGCAGATTGGGTGGTAATTGTAGTAATGTCAATCGTGCTAATTCAAAGGTCACTCCATGTTTTATCCTACTATTTTGCAAAAGAGGGAAATCCTCAGCCTCTGCAACGTTTGATAGATGCATTTAGTCGTACGTCCTTGTTCTGTAGTCAATGAGCTATATATTGTACTCCAATCACCACCTATACAAGCGAATGGAAAACTGGCCATATTAATTAATTATCACAAACAATTAGTTCGATCTATTCCCCTTTGTTAGTAATTGAAATTACTCCAGTATAGCTTTAGAAAAAGGCCCATTCTAGCATCACAAAACTTTCAGACTCAAAAGAAAAGTAGCAGATTGCATTCTCATGTCTATCTCAGATCTTGTGGTTGATCAGCATTTTCTAAGAATAGACAGATTCGAAATACACTAACTAACGGCATCGATGATCGATCTTCATTGATCCGATCAACAGTTAATGCGCAAAGAAACTAGTTTAGGGTTCTAACCTTGTTACACCTCGATATATCGATGTCCTCTGCCCGAACGTGTCGATGGACTTCCTGGCGACAGCCTCTACCGCACCGCCCGGCGAATCCACGGTGCCGCTCGCCCGCTTGTTCTCCGAGGAGGTGCTCACCGCGGCTCCCCCAGTACTGAAGCCGCCCCCGACAATAGCCATTGGCAGGTGCGAACCCGAGCCCGAGCCCGTGCTCATCGAGAGCGCCAGGCTCCCCGACGCCACCACCGCGCCGTTCCTTCCAAGCGCATCGAAGGTGCTGGCGCTCCCGTTGGTGCTCATGATCTCCTCATGGGTTTGCGGCTGCTGCGCGGGGACCGCCACGGTCTGCAAGTGCGGTGCCTGGGGAACCTGGTTGTTCCGGAGCCAGCTCTTGATCATGGAGAGTTCCATGGTGTTTCTCCCGCTGTTGCTGTTTGTGCTGCTGTCCATCGGGACTCCAGAGAACAAGAAGCCACCGTTCTGGTCTTGCTCGGAGACGAACGAGTTGCTGCCGAGGAAGTCCTCAAGCTTCGGTTCGGCCTCCGCCTCAACGCCCCCCTTGCCGCCGACCGCGCTCGACCCGACGAGCATTGAAAGCTCCGAGGTGCCTCCATTGTAGTCTAGACCCCTCATGTTCCACTCTACAACCACGTCAAATAAAAGAACCCATGAATGCGGGCTAGAGAAGTGCACCACACGCACTAGCTAGCTAGCGACAGATCACTGGTTCTGTTGACTAAAGATGCATACAGCTACCTATAGCTTCTTCCTCTCACCTTGGGTTTCATGAGCTCCCCTATTGAAAGCCTCCATGATCCCATATGAAGCATGATGTACTTCCCCTCCCAGTTGAGTGGCAGGAGCCGGCTGCGTCGGTAGGCTGTAGAAGTCCGTGGCACCGGAGATGTCGATGGCCGCGGGCGGCGAGCTATCCTGATGAGGCAGTGAGTTTTCTTGGCCGGAGAGTGAGAACCCCAGCCAGTTGTTGCCAGAAGCCATTTTGGGGAGGTAGAACAGCCCGCGGGCTATCCGTGACAGTGAGTTGGTTTCTTTCTGATCAGAGCAGCGGACGCATTGGTTAGGTAAGGGGGAAGCTGATTGGGGAGGAGGTATAGCTATTTCAGAAGCAGCTAGAACACTACATTGGGGTCAATGCATGTGAGAAGAAGGCAGGAGAGTGGCCAGAAAACTCCTGATCCTGGCCACCTGAGAGAAGGAGCAAATGTTCTAGGGGGTAAGTATTTATATGAGAACAGAGTATAGGTAGCAGCACAAGGATAGGTAGTCATGTTTTTGGTTCTCTAGGATAAACAGTTCAAGGCAAAATGGAGTGTGTAGGACTTTGTTCCAATTAATGGGCTAACAGCAAAACCAACGCCCCCTCCCCCCCCCCCCCCCTCCCAATTTGGTCCGCACGGGCCTATCTGGCGTAAAACCCATACCAACGGCCGCCCAAACACGCGCGGGGGACATGCCGCATTTGACGAAAACCTGGCCCAATTTTGGACCACGTTTAGGGCGGTTCGTGGACAAGCGCCG
The DNA here is from genome assembly GCA_028641055.1 of Alopecurus myosuroides. Lineage (NCBI taxonomy): Eukaryota > Viridiplantae > Streptophyta > Magnoliopsida > Poales > Poaceae > Alopecurus > Alopecurus myosuroides. The sequence goes on from CM054060.1 coordinate 149,707,658, forward strand.
CGTCCCCCCAGCCCAGCCTCGTCAACGTGTGTCAAATCTGCCCCACCCGGCAGTGACACACCGACGCCTCTCCTACCTTGACCGGTCCTATTTAATGGCACTGTGTCGTCGTCCCCACTCTCACTGCCCGTCCCCACTCACTCACCAGAGAGAACCTAGGTCCAAACCCTAGGTCAAAACCCTCATCGCCGGCGATGATGAAAAGCCATCCGAGGTTGCGCGGCCCCGCGGCCACCATGACCAAGAGGCGTCCACGTCCTGCCGTCGCAGATACCTCATTGTCGTCTCGCTAGACGTGGCAATGGCCTTCCGGAGGGACCACGTACCTCTCCCGTGGCGCGAGGTGCACCTCCCCTCGGGAGGCGGCTAAGTAGCCGCCTTGTGCCTATGCCGGCCCTGCCGAAAGTCGTCGAGCTAGACGGCATATCTGACAGCGACGACGAGCTTGGCCCCTACCTCGATGGCCTGGAGGATACGACGCCAACGGTGCACTGATGGCGGGTAAACACACGCTCGTTGGGAAACCCCAAGTGTAAGGTATGAAGAGTACAACAGCAAGTTTTTCCTCAAAAAGAAACCAAAGTTTAATCGACCAGTAGGATAAAGAAATCACTTCTGAAGGTTGATGACACCTGATGTTGGAAGCGCGCACTACCAAGCTCAGCAACAACGTGGAATCTGCACAACACAATCAAAATACTTTTCCCCAACGAAACAGTGAGGTTGTCAATCTCACCGGTGTTGGGACGCGTAGAGATAAACGAAAACTTTTCCTACGCGGTACTCCCAAGATCTAGCCGAGGTAGAAGGCCACGAGTATTACCACTAGACGCGCAGGTGCAGATTATCGATGCAGCGCGTCGGGGCAGTGCAGTCCCACGATCTGATCCGGCCGATCCAATCCCTCGAACGTCGAAGTGCTGAACGTACAACACCTCTGCCGGTATCCACACGTACGAGGAGGAGCTCCGACGGCAGACTGCTAGGTCTGGTGTGACGGCTGGACTGAGTGGGGCTAGGGTTCCCAACGCATGGGAGAGTGGACTAACGTGCCCGCTGGGCAACCTGCGCCCCTCTTTATATAGCGTATGGTAATGGGCTTCACAACACTTGTGGCCCATTCCCTCTGTGAGTCCGACTCACAAAAACCAGTCCATTTCCGGTTCGGGTCCAACCCGACCAGTAATTGCTCCCGCTCTTAAGTGTGCGACCCTGCAGACTCATGGCGACTTGGACACGATTGGAGTCCTACTCTCAATCGATCAATCGGTAGCGGCTCCTAGCAGAACGTGCCGACTCCCAAGTCCCATTGAGTCATGACGACATACCTTTCAATGTGATATTCATCTTAGTCCCTTTTGCCTCACGATGTACCTTGTCGAACTATAGGCGATTTATCGTCATCCCTTTAATAGCTCAACTCTCTTCTCGATCCGTGATAGGTGATTCATCTGACTAACTCTTAGTCAATCGACACAGTTAACACTTAACTGAGTCGCGCATGGCCATGCTTCCTGAATCATATCACTCGAGAGGGCCCAGAGAATATCTCTCCATTCGGAGGGGCAAAATCCCATCTTGATTATCCACATCACGCAGCTTGCTTCTCATTCGACCCGAACTCTGCCTTTATAGTTGCCTTGTCACAGAACAACGTTTGACAGAACCTAAGTCGGTGATCCACAACTCGGATTGTGCGACAACCTCAGGTCTAAGGATTACATTGATTGAGACATGCAAATGACGACTTGATCGTTGCATCTCAATGTGGGTCAGTCCGACTTGCTAAACTCTTTAGCCAAGTCCGTGAACGTTGGAATGGCATCACCATGCCCATGACAAGTGGAACCGTGTCATCAGCCAACACTCACATTAGTCTAGGGTGTGTGTCCAGCACAACCTAAATGACCAAGGACAATCTAGTATGAACAACATGAATATATAGTTCCACAATCGAATCACATATTCAGTGACTTATATCAGATGTTCAAAACAAGGACAACTTAATAACTTTATCAATACAGTGGGAATTACATCATACATGATTGCCTCTAGGGCATATTCCCAACAACCGGTTTGCTAGCACAAAGGATTAGATGTATAGTATGGAAAACAGTACTTGTTTGCAGTAAATAAAAAGAGAACAGTGATGACAGTGAATGAGAGGAAAACAATGATTGCAGTGAAGAAAATAGTGTTTGTAGTTGTTGTATTATCAGTGTAAAAACATGGACCGGGGTCCACAGTTCACTAGTGGTGCCTCTCCATGAAAGATAGATAACATGCTGAGTAAACCAATTACAACTGAGCAATTGACAGATATAAAGGTTGCACCGTGGTGCATATGCATGAGATGCTGATTACTATGCGATTCATGTGGGCATTACAACATAATTCATAGACCGTTATTCAACTGTATCTATGACTAATAATCCACCCTCGAAGCGTCATCCAATCAAACGTCGGGTATTAAGTTGCAAGCAACATATTATTGTCTTAAATAATGTGTGTAATGTAAACAATGAAAACATTGTTGTTTCTCCCTAATGGCAACAGCACATCCCCCATCCGTTACGTTTCTGTCACTCGAGCGTGAATGAAATAGAGGCATGAACCCACTATCGAGCATAAATATTCCCCCTTGGAGTTAAAAGTATCAACTTGGCCAGAGCATTTACTAGTAACGGAGAGCATGCAAGCTCATAAATAACATAAACATGATAGATTGATAATCACTGGGCATAGCATTCAATATTCATCGGATCCCAGCAAACACAACATGTAGCATTACAATGAGAAGATATTGATCATGCTAGGAAGCTCACAAGATCTAAACATGAGGGATAAAGAGGAGAAGACAACAATCTAGCTACTGCTATGGACCCGTAGTCCAAGGATGAAGTACTCATGCATCACTCCGGAGGCAGACATGGTGATGAAGAGCCCTCCGGTGATGATTCCCCCTCCCGGCAGGGTGCCGGGGAGAGCTTCAGAACCCTCCCGAACAAGGGTTGACGATGACGGCGGCTACCGAACGTTTGGTGGAAAAAGGCTCGGGTATTTAGGGTTAACCGGAGGAGGAGCTTAAATAGGCGAAAGGGCAACGTCGGTGGGCAGCCAGGGTGGCCACACCACCTGGTGGTGCGGCCAAGGTGGGGCCGCGCCACCCTATGGCGTGCTGGCTCCAGGGCCCCCTTCGGGCCCCCTCTGAACTCCATGTATGTGACAGATTTCTAAGACCTTGAGATTTTGATTCGTCCAATTCCAAGAATATTTTCAGAAAAACTTTTCTGAAACCAAAAACAGCAGAAAACAGGAACTGACTCTATGACATCTTGTTAATAGGTTAGTCCCAGGAAATCCATAAATTGACATAAAGTGTATATAAAATATGTAGCATATGGCATGAAAACAACATGGAACATCAGAAAGTATAGATTCGTTTGAGACATATCAAGCATCCTCAAGCTTAGTTCTATTCGTCCTCGAGTAGGTAAAATGATAAAAACAAAATAATTTCTATGGTGACATGCTACCAACATAAACATGATCATCAAAATTGTAAAAACAGTTGTAAGTTGAGATCATAGTACTCTAAACATAGGCATGATAGATATAATTCTAACAATGAAACTTACCAATCATTTTGCATCATGAAAAGTAACACAAATAAAAGATCATGAATAATAATGCACTTGAAATTTATACGTTTATTTCGAGCATAAAGAAAACATAGCAAAGTGGTATTTCGCTTGTCCTTAAAACTGGGGCAAAACATAAATGCCAGGACACCTTCAAAGTTCAAGTGGATGACTAGAAACAAATAATTTGCGAGAAAATAATAACATATCATGAACCAATCAATAATAATCTTTGGGACCGATACACATTATACTCAGAATGACAACTACGCTCTCTTAATTGTGCATAAAGTTAGAAGATGGAGACTCAACATAAAAGTAAAAGAAAGGCCCTTCGTAGAGGGAAGCGAGGATTAACTCATGTGCTAGAGCTTTTTATTTTATAAACAAAGGTATTTGAAACTTTTTTTAGAGAGGTGTATGCTTATGTCAACGAGTGGTAAACAGAAAATACAGTACGTCACAAACCAACTAGACTTCCCATGAGCGGCTCCCATTAAAGGACGCAACTGGCGTAGTGGATCATCCTTCTTTTCTTTTGTTTACACAATTGTGCTTTGATTGATAAATCAGGGGCAAAAAGAGTGGAGAGAATTTAATAGTAACCAATTTTGGGACTAGGCACCTAGCTGCCAGCTCTAATATCAATTTGGATATGCGGATGTGCCACTAGTCCAGGTGAGCAAAGTCCAATCAACAAGTGAGATAAAGATTCTCTATTTACGTCCTCATGGGCTAAAACAAGAACGCAAAACATGTATAATTTTGAAGGTTTTAAAGGTAGCACATGAGAAATTTACTTGGAGTGGCAGTTATATACCACATGTAGGTAGGTATGGTGGAAATATTTGGCATACTTTGGTTTTTGGGAGTTGGATGCACGAGTAGAGCTCATACTCAGTACATGTGGAGCCTAGCAAAAGATTAGGAGCGACAAATTAAGAGAGCAGTAATGGCCATAATCATGCGTACCGACAAAAACATTATTAATCAAAACATGAACGGTATTACAAGTCAAAAACTAAATTATCATAGAGGCTATAGGTGACTGGTTTGTAGACATAGCATGGTGTAAGCATGCGCCAAGTCTACCAAATAAAGCATTCGAAGGAGAATACCACAATATTATGCTTCAATGTGATAAAAACAACTCATGATTCTTTCAATGAGACATTAAGCACTCTCAGGTATTTGAGACAACTCATTCTACAATAATAACTACTAAGCATAGAATTAAAATTATATCCAACATGACATGATAAAGTCTAGCCACAGTGTAAACAAGATTTTTTTTGCACCGTTATAAGCATGAAATGTTTTACTGCTTTCTAATACCAATCATTTATCTAAACAAAAACTCTCCAAAAGATATATCAAAGAAACAAGAGAGTAATACTACTACTCTACTAGAATTAACAGCTCTGGATAAGAGATGCATGAAAAACAGGAGCTAAAAGGATTTGCATCAGCTAGAAGAAAAATGAAGAATACGAGTATGATAGAAAATGAGTATTCATATTAAAAAGCGGAGTGTGTCTCTCTCCCACACAAGAATGATGGGTTCCAACTAAGTTTATTGCAGCCAGGAAAACAAAAGAAAAGAAAACAAGAACAAACATACACTCCAAGTAAAGTTCATATGATGTGACCAAATAAAAATATAGTTTTACCAGAAGTGACCCGATAAGTTGCTGATGAAGAAGGGGATGCCTTGGGCATCCCAAAGCTTAGACGCTTGAGTCTTCTTGGAATTTTCTGGGATGAAACACGGGGGCATCCCCAAGCTTAGGCTTTTCACTCTTCTTGATCACATTATATCACCCTCTTCTCTTGACCCTTGAAAACTTCCTTCTCACCAAACTCAAAGTAATTCTCATTAGAGGGTTAGTGCACAATAAAAAAAACTCACATGTTCTCCATGGACACAAGCATTATTAATACTTTTTAAACATTAACTACAGCCACTAATGTTTTGTGGAGCCAAGAAATCCACTCAACATAGTAAAAGAGAGAATGCAAGTAAAAAAGGTAGAATCTGTCAAAACGAGAACATTCTGTAAAGGCGGGTTTTTTCGAGGCACTTACGTTGCTTAGATCGAAAAACCTAGAACTATAAAAAGTTTTGGAAATAACTGAGGTTTGAACACAAAAATTTGCAGGTCATTTTGATCTTTTTGGGAAATTATACGAATTTACAGTGGACAGCAGAAATCTATTTCCTGCGCAGAAATCCAAATCTAACTTCGATTTTTCACTAGAGACTTTACTTGGCACAAAAAATATGAGAAAATAAAGATACAAAGGAGTTTCTACAGAAGGAAACAACACCTTGACTCAAATAAAACTGAAGAAAACATTGCAAAAATAAAAACATGGGTTATCACCCAAGAAGTGCTTTTCTTTAACGCCTTTTAGCTAGGCCCAGAAAACAAGAATCAAGTATTTTCATGTGAAGAAGCATCCAAATTGTAACTTGTTATAATAATAGAATCAAAAGGCAACTTTATTCTCTTCCTGCGAAAGTGTTCCATACCTTTCTTGAGTGGGAATTGATATTTAATATTCCCATCTTTCATATAAATAACAACACCAATAGTTCTAAGAAAAGTTCTTCCCAAAACAATAGGACAAGAAGCATTGCATTGAATATTCATAACAATAAAATCAACGGGGACAAGGTTATTGTTAAACATAATAAGAACATCATCAACTCTCCCCAAATGTTTCTAGCATTATCAGCAAGATGAACATCCAAATAACAGTGTTCCAAAGGTGGTAGATCACACATATCATAAAGTTTCTTAGGCATAACAGAGATACTAGAACCAAGATCACACAGAGCATTACAATCAAAATCGTTCACTCTAATTTTAATGATGGGCTCCCAATCATCATCTAACTTCCTAGGGACAGAGGCTTCATGTTTTAATCCTTCTTCTCTAATTGCATGAGAGCATTTGTAATATGTTTTGTGAAAGCCATATTCATAGCACTAGCATTAGCACTACTAGAAAGTTTTTGTGGGAACATAATTACTTTACAGATATTGCAATCATCAAAATGAATATCATTTTTATCAAAGGTAATAGGACCATTGTCTCCCATATTTTGAAAAATTTCAACACTTTTATCAGGAACAGTTTCAGTGATTTCAGTTCATTTTAAACTTTTACCAGAAGAAGTGGAGACATTGTCAACACCAATTACTTTACCGTTAATAGTAGGAGGTTTACTAGCATTAGGAACTTCAGTTTTACTAGTGGTGGTAATAGTACAAACTTTAGCTATATTATTGTTTCTAGCAATTTCATCTTCTCTTTCCCACCTAGCATGCAATTCAACTGACATCCTAACATTGTCATCAATTCTAACTTGAATGGCATTCGGAGTTTTGATTTATTTAACATCATGAGGCATAACCTTTAATTTAAGAAGATCAACATCAAGAGCAAGGCTATCAACTTTAGAAGCAAGAACATCAATTTTCCCAAACTTTTTCTCAACAGACTTATTGAAAGCAGTTTATGTACTAATAAAATTCTTAATCATGTTTTCAAGATCAGAGGGTACACTTATATAGTTGTTGTAGTAATTACCATAAGAATTTACATAACCATTACCATTATTAGAAGGATATGGCCTATAATTGTTGCTACCACTCCTATAAGCATTGTTGTTGAAATTATTGTTTTTAATGAAGTTCACATCAACATGCTCTTCTTGAGAAACCAAAGAGGCTAAAGGATCAACATAAATTTTACCATTCACAAGCATAGACATAATAGCATCAAGCCTATCACTCAAGGAAGAGGTTTCTTTAACAAAATTTACCTTCTTACCTGGTGGAGCTCTCTCAGTCTGCCATTGAGAAAAAATTATCATCATATCATCAAGAACCTTTGTTGCAGTACACAAAGTGATGGACATAAAGGTTCCTCCAGCAGCTGAATCCATGAGGTTTCTTGAAGAAAAATTCAGACCTGCATAAAAGGTTTGGATGATCATCCAAGTAGTCAGTACATGAGTGGGGCAATTCTTTACCAAAGATTTCATTCTTTCCTAAGCTTTAGCAACATGCTCATTATCAAGTTGCTTAAAATTCATAATGCTACTTCTTAGGGATATAATCTTAGCAGGAGGATAATATTTTCCAATGAAAGCGTCTTTACATTTAGTCCATGAATCAATACTATTTTTAATCAAAGATAGCAACCATTCTTTATCTCTTCCTCTAAAAAAGAACGGAAACAATTTCATTTTAATAATATCTCCATCTACATCCTTATATTTTTGCATCTCACGGAGCTCAACAAAATTATTAAGGTGAGCAGCAACATCATCAGAACTAACACAAGAAAATTGCTCTCTCATAATAAGATTTAATAGGACATGCTTAATGTCCTAAAAATCAGCAGTAGGAGCAGGTGGAGAAATAGGTGTACTAATAAAATCATTATTGTTGTGCTAGTAAAGTCACACAACTTGGTGTTCTCACGAGCACTCATTTTAGCAAGATTAAAAACAGGGAAAAAATAACAACTAGAATAATAACTATTTTTCGTGTGTGCTTTTTATATAGAGAAACAAACAAGACAAAATAAAATAAAATAAGAAAAACAAAAAAAAGTAAAAATATTGGAGGTGAGAGATTCCCCTTGCAGAAAACCTCTTCCTCCCCGGCAACGGCGCCAGAAAACTTGCTTGATGGTGGGTAAACACAAGCTCGTTGGGAGACCCCAAGTGTAAGGTATGAAGAGTACACCAGCAAGTTTCCCCTCAGAAAGAAACCAATGTTTAATCGACCGGTAGGAGAAAGAAATCACTTCTAAAGGTTGATGAGAGCTGATGTTGGCAGGGCGCACTACCATGCTCAGCAGCAACGTGGAATCTGCACAACATAATCAAAATACTTTTCCCTAATAAAATAGTGAGGTTGTCAATCTCACCGGTTTTTCTAACACAAAGGATTAGATGTATAGTGTGGAAAATAGTATTTGTTTGAAGTAAATGAAAAGAGAATAGTGGTGGAAGTGAATGAGAGAAAAACCAGGATTCCAGTAAATAAAATAGTGTTTGCAATGGTTGTATTATTAGTGTAAAAGAATGGACTGGGGTCCACAGTTCACTAGTGGCGTCTCTACATAAAAGATACATATTATGTTGGGTAAACAAATTACAGCTGGGCAATTGACGGATATAAAGGCTACACCGTGGTGCATATGCATGACATGATGATTGCTATGCAATTCATGCACACATTACAACATAATTCATAGACCCTTATCCAACTGCATCTATGACTAATAATCCACCCTTGGAGCGTCATCCAATCAAACCTCGGGAATTAAGTTGCAAGCAACATATTATTTCCTTAAGTGAAGTGTGTAATGTAAACAATGAAAACATTGTTGTTTTCTCCCTAATGGTAATAGCACATCCCCCATTCGTTACGTTTCTGTCACTTGAGCGTGAATGAAAGGGAGGCATGAACCCACTATCGAGCATAAATACTCCCTCCTGGAGTTAAAATTATCAAGTGGCCAGAGCATCTACTAGTAATGGAGAGCATGCAAGATCATAAATAACATAAACATCATAGATTGATAATCATTGTACATAGCATTCAATATTCATCGGATCCCAACAAACACAACATGTAGCATTACAATAAGATGATCTTGATCATGTTAGGCAGCTCACAAGATCTAAACATGAGGCATAAATAGGAGAAGAAAACCATCTAGCTACTGTTATGGATCCGTAGTCCAAGGATGAACTACCCACACATCACTCCGGAGGCACACAAGGTGATGAAGAGCCCTCTAATGATGATTCCCCCTCCCGGCAGGGTGCCGGGGAAAGCTTCAGAACCCTCCCAAACTATGGTTGACGATGATGGCGGCTACGAAACTATTCGTGGATGGAGGCTCGGGTATTTAGGGTTAACTTGAGGAGGGGCTTAAATAGGCAAAACGACAACATCGGTGGGCAGCCAGGGGTCCACACCACCTGGTGACGCGGCCAAGGGGGGCCGTGCCACCCTATGGTGTGCTAGCTCTAGAGCCCCCCTCCGGGTCCCCTACGGACTCCGTGTACGTGACAGATTTCTAAGACCCTCGGATTTTGTTTCCTCCAATTCTGAGAATATTTCGAGAACAACTTTTCTGAAACCAAAAACAGCAGAAAACAGGAACTGGCTCTATGACATCTTGTTAATAGGTTAGTCCCAGGAAATCCATAAAAATGACATAAAGTGTATAGAAAACATGTAGCATATGACATGAAAACAACATGGAACATCAGAAATTATATATACGTTTGAGACATATCAAGCACCCATCCCCGCACCACAAGAGGTGGATGGCGACGGCGTCCTCGATATCGACGACAAGGACTACAGGGCACTGCAGCTTCCCATTCCCACTCCGCCCGCACTATAGGAGGACGGGGATGCCGACCTCCACCCCGTCATCCAGGCCTCCAAGTTCGACGACATGGAGATGTGTCCGGATCTGGCGTTGGCACTCCACTTGTCCACCATGGAGGCATGTGCGCCGCCGCCTCGCCCATTGTCATTGTGGCAGGACCACGAGGCGGGGCAGGTGTCAGGGATAGGTACACAGATCTAGTCGAATAAACGTGGCCCAACATGGAGAGAAGGCTCAATAGGAAACTCGCATAATCTAAGTCGCATAAGGACTCCATAACCGACTTGTAATAGAAGACCTATACTATTTCGTATCCTACAAGGACACCACATGTAAATCCTCCCCATCCACCTATATTAGGAGGGTGATACGTCTCAAACGTATTCATACTTTCTGATGTTCCACGTTGATTTCGTGCCATATGCTACATATTTCTTATACAATGTCATTTTTATGGATTTTCTGGGACTAACCTATTGACAAGATGCCACAGAGCCAGTTCCTGTTTTCTGTTGTTTTTGGTTTCAGAAAAGTTGTTCTAGAAATATTCTCGGAATTGGACGAAACAAAATCTCAGAGTCTGAGAAAGTCGTCACGTACAGGGTGTCCGGAGGAGACCCTGAGGGGGGCCTCAAGGGCCCCACACCATAGGGCAGCGCCTGATGGTGCAGATCTTGCACTCGTTGGGATACCCCAAGAGGAGGGTGTGATGAGAACAGTGGTAGGAGTTTTCCCCTTAGTTAAGAACCAAGGTTATCAATCCAGTAGGAGAAAGAGGACCTTCAGAAAGTTTATGCCACTGACGATGGTAATGGCTCATTGGTGTCAGCAACAACGTGGAACCTGCACACAACACAACCAAAATACTTTGTCCCAACGGTACAGTGAGGTTGTCAATCTCACCGGTCTTGCTGAAAACAAAGATTAGACGTATAGTGTGCAAAATAATGTATGCTTGCAGTAAGTAAAGAAAGCAGGAAATTATGGTGGTTTGTTTAACAGTGTAAGAAAATGGACCAGGGTTCATAGTTCACTAGTGGTGTCTCTCCATAAAAGATAGCATGCTGGGTGAACAAATTACAGCTAGGCAATTGACAAATAAAGGTTGCACCGTAGTGCACATTCATGACATGATGACTACTATGATATTTAGTGCGGGCATTACAACAATATACATACACCGTAATCCAACTGCATCTATGACTAATAATCCACCCTCAGGTTATCATCCGACCCCCCTTAGGTATTAAGTTGCAAGCAACAGATAACTGCATTAAACAAAGTGTGTAATGTAAGCAATGATTATACACGTGGGCACTCTCACCGCTGTTTTCTCCCTAGTGGCAACAGCACATCCTCCCTCTTCACGTTTCTGTCACTCGATCAAGGCGAAAAGGAGGCATGAACCCACCTATTGAGCATAAATACTCCCTCTTGGAGTCACTAGCAAATACTTTGCCAGAGCAACCACAAGCAACAGAGAGCATGCAAGATCAAAAATAACATATGCAATAAAGACTATAATCAACTTGGCATAAGTTCAATATTCATCGGATCCCAGCAAACACAACACATAGAGTTACATAAGATCAATCTCGATCATGTTAGGCAGCTCACGAGATCTAAACATGGAGGCATATGAGGAGAAGACAACCATCTAGCTACTGTTATGGACCCGTAGTCCAAGGATGAACTACTCACGCATCACTCTGGAGGCCGGTATAGTGATGAAGAGGCCTCTGATGATGATTTCCTCTCCGGCAGGGTGCCGGAGACAGCTTCAGAACCCCCCCTGATCTAGGGTTGATGGTGACAGTGGCTGCGGAACTTTTCGGGATTTTTTATCAGGTATCTAGGGTTTTCCATCCAGGGAGAATAAATAGGCGAAAGGGCTGAGTCGGTTGAGCCCTGGGGGCCCACACCACCCCCTGGCACGACCAAGGGGGGCGTGCCACCCCATGGTGTGGGCCCCCTGGTGCCCCTCTTTGTCTCCTCTTTGGTCTTTTGGATGCTTCCAGGAAAAATAGGCACTTCGGGCTTTGTGGGGTCCAATTCCGAGAATATTTCCAGAACAAATTTTCCGAAATAAAAAACAACAGAAAACAGGGAACTGGCACTTGGCATCTTGTTAATAGGTTAGTCTCGGAAAACATGTAAAAATGCTATAAAGAAGGGAGAAAACATGTAGCAATTGTCATAATATTATCATGGAGCATCAGAAATTATAGATACGTTGGAGACGTATCAAGCATCCCCAAGCTTAGTTCGTACTCGTCCTCGAGTAGGTAAACGATAAAGCTATAATTTCTGAGATGACATTCCACTAACATAATCTTGATCAATAAAAATGTAAAAGGCATATGCAAGCTGAGATCATAGAACTTCAAACACAAACATGATAAATAGAACTTTAATAATAAAGCAAAGAAATCACTTTTCATCATGAAGAGTATCTCAAATAAAGGATCATGAGTAACAATGCAAGGAAAGATAAACGTTTGTTTCAGGTATAGAGAAAGCATGGCAAAGTGATATTTCGCTAGTCCTTAAGAGTGGGGCAAAACATAAATGCCAGGACACCTTCAAAGTTTATGAGGAAGACTAGAGAAAATAATTTAAGAAAAAATAATATCACATCATGAAGTAATTATTGATGTTTATGGGACAATGCACGTAGAACTAAGAATGGAAAAAAATCTCTCTCAACTGTGCATAAAGTTAGAAGATGGAGACTCAACATAAAAGTAAAAGAAAGGCCCTTCGCGGAGGGAAGCAGGGTTCACTCATGTGCTAGAGCTTTTATTTTAGTAAATAGAGGTATTAAAAGTTTAACACTCCTCCCATCCATCTTTCACGAACCATGGCTAACTGAATCCTCGGGTGCCTGCCAACAATCACATACCGTGGAGGAGTGTCTATAATTTGGGAGATGTATGCTAATGTCAACGAATGGTAAACAGAAAATACAGTACGTCACAAGCCAACTGGATTCACAAGAGCGGCTCCCATGTGAAGGACGCATCTGGGTAGAAGGTCATCCCTCTTTCTCTTTTGTTTACACAATTATGCTTTGACTAGTAAATCGGGGGCAAAATAGTGAAGAGATTTTGTGTGTATTAATTTGGGGCTGGGCACCCCACTGCCAGCTCTTCTATCATATGGATAAGCAGATGAAGCCACTAGTCCAGGGTGTGAAATCCAATCAACAAGTGAGATAAAGATTCTCTATTGACGTCTTCATGAGCAAAAACAGGAACATAAAGCAGGAGTAATTTTGAAAGTTTTAAAGGTAACACATGAGCAATTTATTTGGAGTGGCAGTTAAATACCACATTTACAAAATGGGAAAAACTTTGGTTTAGGGTAGTTGGATGCACGAGTAGAGCTCATACTCAGTATAGGTGGAGGCCAGCAAAAGACTAGGAGCGACAAATCAAGAGAGCATAAGAGCCATAATCATGCATAGCGACATAAGTATCATTAATTAAAGCATAAGCGGTAGCATAGTTCAAAAACTAAGTGGTCATGGAGCCTATTCGTGACTGTTTCATAGTCATAAACATGGTGTGAGCATGCGCCAAGTCAACCAAATAAAACATTCGAAAGAGAATACCATAAATTTATGCTTCCTTATGACAAGAACAACTCATGAATCTTTCAATGACATATTAACACTCTCATCTATTTGAGGCTATTCATGCTACTCAACATCACAAGGCTTTAGAACTAAAATAACATTTAGCATGGCATGGAAAAGTTCTAGCAACAGTCTATACGAGCTTCTACTTGCACTGCTATGAATTCTACTTTAAACAACAGTTTTCTTTCTCCCAACAAGCACCATACAAGATATGTTTTAACAAAAACTCTCTATGATACAGCAAGCAAACATGAGAGTACTCACATAACACTACTAAAACTAACATCTCTAATAAGAGATGCATGCAAAACAGGAGCTAAATAAATGCAACAGCCAGACAAAGATTAAGAATACAAGTATTCCCATGAAAAAAACGGAGTGTGTCACTCTCCAATAAAAGAATGCTGGGGTCCAACCAATCTTTTTGCAAAACTAAAAACAAACTGAAAGCAAAAAAAACTGGAAGCGAAAATAAAATACGCTCCAAGTAAAGCACATAAGATGTGACTGAATAAAAATATAGTTTCACTAGAAGTGACCTGATAATTTGTCGCTGAAGAAGGGGATGCCTTGGGCATCCCCAAGCTTAGACGCTTGAGTATTCTTGGAATTTACTGGGATGTACCACCGGGGCATCCCCAAGCTTAGGCTTTTCACTCTTCTTGATCATCCTCTTCTCTTGACCCTTGAAAACTTCCTTCACACCAAACTTCTCACAATCTTCAGTAGCAACGTTAGTGCAATCGAAATAATAAATTCACATGGTTAAGTTTCAACACATGTATAACACTGAAAACACATTAGCTACTGTCACAACTTCTTTTAAAACTATTTTTCTCAAAAGAACACCAAAAGAAAAAGATTAAGATGCAAACGCAATTATTGGCAGAAATCTGTCAAAACAAGACAGCAGGTAAAGATGATTTTTTTCGAAATCTTCTGTTGCTCAAATAAAAAAGTGGTAAACTAAGAAACGTTGCGCATACACCCCAGGATTACGCACACAAAAACTCAGGTCATTTTGAATTTTCTGTGATTTTATACGGAATAAACAGTGGACAGCAGAAATCTGTTTCCTGCGTAGAAATCCGAAATATAGTCTCAACTTTCCAGTAGAGGCTTTACTTGGCTCAACAATAACACAAAATAAAAGATACAACGGGGTTGCTAAGGAAATATACAACACCCAGGTGCAAAGCACACAAAAGAAAACAAATGAAAATGGGTTGAAAACGGAGAAATAAAACGGGTTGTCTCCCGGTAGCGCTTTTCTTTAACGCCTTTCAGCTAGGCATAAAAAGAAACTCAAGTATTTTCAAGTGAAGAAGCATCAACATCATAACTTGCTCTAATAATAGAGTTAAAAGGTAGCTTCATCCTCTTTCTAGGAAAGTGTTCCATAACTTTCTTGAGTGGGAATTGATATTTAACACTCCCCTCTTTCATATCAATAACAGCACCAACAGTTCTAAGAAAAGGTCTTCCCAAAACAATAGGATAAGAAGCATTGCATTCAATGTTCATAACAAAAAAAAAATCAACAAGTACAAGGTTATTGTTAACCATAATAAGAACATCATCAATTCTACCATGAGGTTTCTTCTTAGCATTATCAGCAAGATGAACATCCAAATAACAGTGTTCCAACGGTGGTAGATCAAGCATATCATAAAGCTTTTGAGGCATAACAGAGATACTAGCACCAAGATCACACAAAGCATTGCAATAAAAATCATTTAATTTTATCTTAATGATAGGCTCCCAACCATCATCTAATTTCCTAGGGATAGATGTCTCAAGTTTCAGCTTTTCTTCCCTAACTTTCATGAGAGCATTGGTAATATGTTTAGTAAAGGCCATATTCATGGCACTAGCATTGGGACTTCTAGCAAGATTTTGTAGGAACATAATAACTTCAGAGATATTTAAATCATCAAAATCAATATTATTATCATCAAAAGTAATGGAACCATTATCTCCCACATCTCTAAAAAAAATTAGCACTTTTATCAGAAGCAATTTCAGCAGTTTGAGGCAGTTTAGCACGTTTCACCGAAGGGGTGGAGTATTTGTTAACACCTACTACTTTACCATTGATAGTAGGAGATTTACTAGCACTTGGGGCTTCAGTTTTACTAGTGGTTGTGATAGTGCAAACTCTAGCAATATTATTCTTTCTAGCCAATTCATCTTCTCTTTCCCACCTAGCACGTAATTCAGCCATCAAACTAACATTATTATCAATTCGAACTTGAATGGCATTCAAAGTTTTACTTTCTTTAATATTATGTGGCAAAACCTTCAGTTTTAGAAAATCAGCATCAATAGCTAGGCTATGTACTTTAGAGGCAAGAACATCTATTTTACCAAGCTTTTCCTCAACAGATTTATTAAAAGCAGTTTATGTGCTAATAAATTCTCTAAGCATGTTTTCACGATTAGAGGTAGATATTTTATTATTATTGTAGGAATTGCCATAAGAATTACCATAACCATTATTAGCAGGATAGGGCTTATAATTGTTTCCACCAAAATTATTTCTATAAGCATTGTTGTTAAAATTATTATTTCTAATAAAGTTCACATCAACATGCTCTTCTTGAGCAACCAAAGAGGCTAAAGGAACATTATTTGGATCAACTTGAGCTTTCCATTAACAAGCATAGACATAATAGCATCAAGCCTTTCACTCAAAGAAGAGGTTTCCTCAACAGAATTTACCTTCTTACCTTGTGGATCTCTCTCAGTGTGCCACTCTGAATAATTTATCATCATATCATCAAGAAGCTTTGTTGCATTGCCCAAAGTGATGGACATAAAGGTACCTCCAGTAGCTGAATTCAATAGGTTCCTTGAGGAAAAATTCAGTCCTGCATAAAATGTTTGTATAATCATCCAAGTAATCAGTCCATGAGTGGGACAATTCTTCACCATAGTTTTCATTCTTTCCCAAGATTTAGCAACATGTTCATTATCAAAAAAATTAAAATTCATTATGTCACTTCTCAGGGATATAATCTTAGCAGGAGGATAATATTTTCCAATGAAAGCATCTTTACACTTAGTCCATGAATCAATACTATTTCTAGGCAAAGATAGCAACCATTCTTTAGCTCTTCCTCTCAAAGAGAAAGGCAATAATTTCAGTTTAATAATATCTCCATCCACATATTTATATTTTTGCATCTCACATAGTTCAACAAAATTATTAAGGGTGCAGCAGCATCATCAGTACTAACACCAGAAAATTTCTCTTTCATAACAAGATTTAATGAAGCAGGTTTAATTTCATAGAAAGCAACAGTAGGAGCAGGTGGAGCAATAGGTGTGCAAATAAAATCACTGTTGTTTGTGCTAGTGAAGTCACACAACTTAGTATTCTCAGAGGAAACTCATTTTAGCAAAATAAAAGCAAGCAAATAAATAATCTATAAAGTAAACTATTTTTTTGTGTTTTTGATAAAGAGAAGCAAAACAAGACAAAAATAAAAACAAGACAATAAATAAAATAAAGAGGTTGAAAGTGAGATACTCCCCTTGCCAGAAAACTTCCTTCTCCCCGGCAACGGCGCCAGAAAAAGTCCTATGAGGAGAAGACAACCATCTAGCTACTGCTATGGACCCGTAGTCCAAGGATGAACTACTTACGCATCACTCCGGAGGCAGGCATGGTGATGAAGAGGCCTCCAGTGATGATTTCCTCTCCGGCAGGGTGCCAAAGATAGCTTCAGAACCCCCCTGATCTAGGGTTGACGGTGACGGCGGCTGCGGAACTTTTCGGGGATTTTTTATCAGGTATCTAGGGTTTTCCATCTGGGGGAATAAATAGGCGAAAGGGCAGAGGCGGTGGAGCCCAGGGGGGGCCCACACCACCCCTTGGCGCGGCCAGGGGGTGCCACCCCATGGTATGGCCCCCCTGGTGCCCCTCTTCGTCTCCTCTTCGGTCTTCTCGATGCTTCCAGGGAAAATAGGCACTTCGGGCTTTGTGAGGTCCAATTCTGAGAATATTTCCAGAACAACTTTTCTGAAATAAATAAAGTAGAAAACAGGGAACTGCCACTCGGCATCTTGTTAATAGGTTAGTCCCGAAAAACGTGTACAAATCCTATAAAGAAGGAAGAAAACATGTAGCAATTGGCATAATATTATCATCGAGCATCCGAAATTATAGATACGTTGGAGACGTATCAGCGCCCTCCGCCCTCTGTCCGTTCCTAGGGGTGGTGTGGGCCCCCTGGCTGCCCACCGACATTGCCCTCTAGCCTATTTATACCTCTCCTTGGGTTAACCCTAAATACCCGAGCCTTTTCCACCAAAAAGATCCATAGCCGCCGTCATCGTCAACCCTAGTTTGGGAGGGTTCTGGAGCTCTCCCCGGCACCCTGCTGGGAGGGGGAATCATCACCGGAGGGCTCTTCGTCACTATGCTTGCCTCCGCAGTGATGCGTGAGTAGTTCATCCCTGGACTACGGGTCCATAGCAGTAGCTAGATGGTTGTTCTCTACTCTTTATGCCTCATGTTTAGATCTTGTTAGCTGCCTAACATGATTGAGATCATCTTATTGTAATGCTACATGTTGTGTTTGCTAGGATCTGATGAATATTGAATGATTTGTCCAATGATTATCAATCTATCATGTTCTTTCATGTGTATGTTATTTATGATCTTGCATGCTATCCGTTACTAGTAGATGCTTTGGCCAAGTTGATGCTTGTAACTCCAAGTGGGAGAGTTTATGCTCGATAGTGGGTTCATGCCTCCCTTTCACTCACGCTTGAGTGACAGAAACGTAACGGGTGGGGGATGTTGTCTTGCCATTAGGGAGAAAACAACAATGCTTTGTCTAAGGATGATTTTATTGTTTACATTACACACTTTGCTTAATGCAATTATTTGTTGCTTGCAACTTAATATCCAAGGTTTGCTCGGATGACACTCTGAGGGTGGATTATTAGTCATATATGGAGTTGGATAACGGTCTATTTATATCGTTGTAATGCCTGCATGAATCACATAGTAATCATCATATCATGCATATGCACTACGGTGCAGCCTTTATATCTGTCAATTAACCAGCTGTAATTTGTTTACCTAGCATGTTATCTATCTGTTTTGGAGAGACATCTCTAGTGAACCGTGGACCCCGGTCCATTTCTTCACACTGATATACAACCACTGCAACCACTGTTTTACTACTGCAATCATTGTTCTCTTTTCGTTACTGCAAACAAATACTATTTTCCACACTATACGTCTAATCCTTTGTTTCAGCAAAACCGGTGAGACTGACAACCTCAGTGCTTTGTTGGGGCAAAGTAATTTGATTGTGTTGTGTAGATTCCACGTTGCTAATTAACCGATAGTGCGTCCTTCTATATCAGCTGTATCAACCTTCGGAAGTGATTTCTTTCTCCTACTGGTCGATTCAACCTTGGTTTCTTTCTGAGGGAAACTTGCTGATGTTCTCTTCATACCTTCCTCTTGGGGTTTCCCAACGAGTGCAACCTCTTGCACCATCAAAGGGGCAAGGCGCATCAAGTAGATAGACTTAGACATGCTGAGAGAGATAGATCTCAATAGGTTTAGACATAACTAAAGAGAGAGCCGCCTCATCGGAGACTCGCTCACGAGCATATGGAATAAGGACTAGCCACAAACAACATGTACGGATATTCCCGGATGATGATTTCCGGAGTCACCTACTAGGACACCACATGTAAAGCCTCCCCGTCCACCTATATATGGAGCGGCAAGGAGCATCAAATAGACATACTTAGACATGCCGAGAGAGATATATCTCAATAGTTTTAGACACAACTAGACAGAGCCGCCTCATCGGCGACTCGCTCACGAGCATATGGAATAAGGACTAGCCACAAACAACATGTAGGGCTATTCTCAGACGATGATTCCTGGAGTCTGAAGCTATATAAATCCTTCTAATGTGTTTAATCTCGCACCGATGATCCCAAGTCACCTAAACCTCTACGATCTCACAAGTCATCTCCGATGACTATTGCCGTGTTTACCCCGTGACAGTCGGCGCTCACCGTGGGGCTTGGTGGCACATGAAATTGCTGTCCGAGCAAGATCTCTTCATCAACAATCTCGGCGACTTCATTGCCGCCCCAATTCAAACTGGAATGATGGAATGAACGTCTACATCAAGATCTACCTCAAGCTCGATAAAAAATCATGGAAAAATTTGTCTGTGCGACTCGAGGGCTCAACTTTGACAATGCCCGTCACGCACAGGTTGCAACACAATAGCAATGTCCGTAATGCGGACGTCACCGACATTGACTCGGAACTCATATTGACGATTTCTTCGGTGAAAAGACGCGAGATCAATATCTCTACCAGCTGCAAAAATATCGGAGAATTCCAACTGTTAGATCCCCATGGCCGACTCGAACACGGAAGCTTTGTCAGAATCCGAGGGAACTCCGTGCGGCTTGGAGAAAATAATTGTTGAGGTCAACTCGGGCATCAAATCGAAAATCTCACACCGTTGAAAACGTTTGGAATATAATTCCGCACCACTTCATCAAATTTGAGCCAATTCCAACTGTTAGATCCTAGTCAGCGACTCGCGCAGTGCAACACGTTTTAGATCTCTATGAGTCCGCGAAATAAAATCGCGGATCCGGATTCAAAACCTATTTTGTGGAGTTGCGAGTCAACACAAAAGAGTTGATATCAGCTCCACCGGCAACATGACCAACCTGAACCTCTTCCCCACTGGCTGCAACATCGATGTCGCCATGACAATAATCCGTCAACACTAGGAGAATGTAACAAGTCAAAGAGTCTCAAGCTAACTCCCGAGTCGCCTTAAGCCTCAGGGGCTACAAATCCATAAAGATACATCCTGGACGAAAGAAGTACGAATCAACAGCGTCGACAACAGTACAACAAATTTGACCACCATGATCTTCATCAACCTCATGAACTTCTCCAACCCCGCTATCATCGTCACCATGAGCACCATCATGGACGAGTACAACAATAGGATCTTCTATGACTCGTAGTGAGCGAATCCCACCAGGCCACGGACATCATCTACTAGTACGCCTCTGTCGCGGCTCACTGCATTTCGATCTCGGAGAACCGCGGGATTATGCTACGCTAGGAGAACAACATAGCTCAGTTGCTTTCATGCTTAAAAGCTTTTATATCGTTTTTAGAAAGTATACCGACTTGTTCCAGAGTAGGCTTTAAGCGCCCGCGAGTCGTAGTGCAAAATTGAGGGTGTGCAGTTTCTTCCTCGTCGTCACCCAAAAGATGCATGAGGAAGCCTGGATCAAAACAAGGTTAATGAATGTAAATCTGGCATTTCTTGAGGAAGCTCGGGGGTTTATCGTTTCCCTTGTCATGTCGCATGAGTGAGAGTCTTTATTTTTGTAATAACGGTGTTGCGGGGCTCAACAAGAAGAAGTTGGGTACAAAAAACTCGCAACGCCCGCTTCCTCGGAAGTATGCTTGGTTGAACTCACCCTATTGTGGATAGGAACTTGCCCATGGTGCAAAGTACGGTCGTACCATTGTTACTCGACTTCAAATTCCTATCAAAGGATGGAGTTTTGGCGACCCTGAACATAGTTGCCATCCCGAAAAACTACGTGAGAGTGCCTACATAGGTGTTGGTTTGAGAGATGAACCCCAAAAGTTCTTCGAGAAGCCAAAAACACGACTTGGAGAACTTGTAAAAAAGAGAAAATAAAAGGAGAGAGAAGTTAAGTACCACATCTATCCCAGTTTCGGCTTGATCCTTTCAGGAACAGAGTCATCACTTCAATCAAGTCAAGCAGTGAGCCTTTGAGCTAAAAATATATTATGTTTCTTCAAAACAGTTGTTTTTCTGTATTTTGTGCAGGATGTGTAGTATCAAAGCTTATTAGAAATATGAGAAAAAAAGCAAGGAACGTCAAGTCAATTACAAAAGTAAGTCCCCATGATGCTTGGGGGCTACAAAAATATACAGGCAAACACGGTGAAGTGACTCGCATCAATATTGCTTGAGCTACATCAGAATTCCCAAAATCCGAGTCCTCACTGACTCACGCTATCTATTCAAATCTGAATCCTCAATAACTCATGTTATATAGCAAATTCTCAATTGCTCGAAATTGGATTCAATGACTCAATATCTATTCAAATTTGAGTCCTCAATGACTCACACTATCTATCAAAATCTGAGTTCTCAATTGCTCGCATTGGATTTATTGAAAGTTGGTTTTGTCTAGACTTTGCTACTCTCAAAACATTTGTTGAATTTCTCACTTGAAATGGTTTTTTTATCCCTAACTTTTTTATTTCTTATAAAGCACCAAAAGGCGTCATTTCTTGATCAACAGTGACACTTGAGGGTTGCATTATATCAATCATATTGGACACTGATGGTCAAAGATTTAGACTCAAGCTACTTCCAAAGATGAATGCACCTCGAGGCTCGGGGGCTACATCCACTAGGATATAGTACTATTACACTTATGGATCAAAAACTTCAGAAATGCCAGCAATTCAGTGGTATCTACATCAGCTACTTGAACGTGTCGATGTTCGCGACTCGGGCTGCCTCTGCATCAACAGTTTGCCAACCTTGATAACTGCAGCATGTCAATAACTTGGCAACTTCCACACGTGCAACTCAACAGCCTCGACATAAAAATGGAAGTCGTTATACTAGCGCCTCACCAACATATTCGCAGTGTCAATAGCCTTGACGCCCACGACTTAGCAAAAACATTTACATTGGCATCGGCAACTTGCTAAACTCAATATACGCGCCTCATGAGGCTCTATATTCGCAAGTCAACATCGACTACTTCAACAACAAACTAGCAGGAGTACCATGTCCCAGGATGACAAATTAATCATCAAATCAAGACCTTCCACTTGAGTCTTCAAGTCACCTAGAAGCTCGGGGGTTACTGTCAGGGATATGGTACACATATCTAGTCACATTCAATGAATGTGGCACAACATGGAGAAGGCCCAACATGAAACTCGCATAATAAGAGTCGCATCAGGACTCTGTAACTGACTTGTAATAGAAGACATATACTAGTTCATATAATCCTAGGACACCACATGTAAAGTTTCTCCGTCCACTGATACGTCCATTTTGCATCACTATTTGATATGTTAATTTTCCCTTATTCATTGATATTTTACGTATTAGAGCACTATAGTTATGTTATTTCGTTATTTTCTATATGTTTTATAGTTTTACGGAATTATTTATTAGAGTCAGAATTCAGCTGGAAAAAGCACCAGTCAGAGGGGATATCTTCTGGATGTCAGAAAAAATGGAAAAAAAATCTGAAAACGAAGTTTGTCACAAATCACCAGGTAGCCCGAAGGGTTGCCAGCGGGGAGCCATGGGGCAGCCAAGTGACCCACAGGCGTGGGCCCCCCCTTGGTTGCGCCTGGTGGGCCCCGGGCCTCCCTCCAACTCTCCTTCGGGGTACTTACCCCCCGCGACCTAAAATTATCGGGGATGCACTTCGTAGAATTTTTTCGCCGCCTCTTCATGACGGAAACGACAGAGAGCAGAAACACCTCCTGGCGGGGAGATTCCGCCAAGAAATTCCCTCCCGGAGGGGAGAATCATCACCATTGTCGCCATCATCGCACCGGCATCATCAAGATCATCATCGTTATCACCATCAACACCATCATCCTCACCATACAGCTTTCTCAGGTTGTAATAATTAGGTTTATATATCGTTGTTTTCCATTAGATCTCTCTACCATTGTGAATTACTCATTTGTAGTTGATGATTGTGATAATTATCGGTGTTTGCACTTTATGAGCAGACTGTTATTCATCCATATATCACATCTGATCATAATCCATATGATGTGTTGTGAGTATATTATTTAGTTCTTGAGGACATGGGAGAAGCCTAGTTATTAGTAGTCATGTTTCGTTGAATAATATTTACCGGTTTGATATTTGAGTTATGTTGTTATTTCTCTAGTGGTGTTATGTGAACGTCGACTACATAACACTTCACCTTTATGGGCCTAGATAAATACATTGTGTGTTGGATTGCTTATGGTGGGTTGCCAGAGAGACAGAAATCTAAACACCAGTTTGCAACACTTCACACAAGGGAGTAGTAGATACCATGAGTTTATTGCTACGGTTATATTTATATCTTAATTAATTTCTTATATTTGCGAACGTTTGCAATTCGTGTGATCGTAAGTGTGCATTAGTATTGGATAGGATGGTGCACTAGCATAGGTCTACCCACATAAAACTTACCAAAACGATAAAGATTAATCAACGACGTGTGATGAAAATAACTAGACGAAACCTCCCATGTGTCTACAAGAACATTTTAGCCATTATAAAAAACATCACCGGCTTGTCCTTTGTGCTAAAAAGGATTGGGCCACTTGAAGCAACTATTTACTAATTTCATCGTTATTTACTTGTTATCGATTTTATTTAATATTATAAAAATCCCTAAACATTTGTTCTCTAGTGTTTACGGGGAAACCTTGCTCAAAACTATTTATCAGTATCTTCTGCTCCTCGTTGGGATCGACACGCTTATTTATCTAAAAAGTTACGATCGATCCCCTACACTTGTGGGTCATCAAGACTATTTTACGACTCCTTTGTCGGGGATTGTAGCGCTATTGGTAAGAAAACTTTTTACTGTAAGTGATGTTTTTATTTCTGCCTGTTGATTTTACTAAACAATGGACCCCTTTAATGTTGGTTATATGTTTGGGACTGGCTCTTCCACCACTCGTGTGGTAGAGAGACGTTCCTCACCTACTGAAATTGTCCCTTTTGAAATACCTATTGGAATTGTTGATCGTGTTATGGATAACCGTTATACGGTTGATGGAAGTGTCCTAACTGGTGAGCATTTGCTTTATATCAAAGAATCGTGTGAGTTGTTTAATATTGTAGGTGTGCCAAGAGATTTAATCATGAGGAAATTATTTTCCATATCACTGAAAGAAAGAGCATGGGAATGGTATAGGTCATTGGATGATTCACATTTGCTGGATTTAAAGGAGCTTACATCTCTCTTTTATTTCAAATTTTATCCTCTTCATGAAATACATCAAGATCAGAATTTCATTTGTAATTTTTGTCCTCGTGATGGAGAAAGTATTTGTCGAGACATCGTAGTAGAATTCATAGACGGGGGTGTCATGAGACTAATGATAGAGATGTGGGGGACGTGGTAGTATGACAAGCAAGGAGACTAGAGTTTTACCCAGGTTCGGTACGTCGCAACTAGGCGGCGTTCCTACTCCAGCAATCTCACTAAATCATGACTAAAGCCTGAAGTATACAAAATACAATGTGAGTTAGGTTTAGCTACTCGACAAGGATCAACCTCTCGGCGAGTTAGCTTCTATCTTATTGTCTCTCTCTTTCTTATCTCCCACTCGGCTTTATATAATAGCCGGGTTAGGGCTTACAGAAAAAGGAAACCTAGAAGACTACAGTGTCAGACCCCGGACCTAGAGGTATACATATTGTTATGTGTTCCTAGCCATGGACTCACAAGGGCTTCGGGGTTACCAGCCCCGGCCGCAACAAACAACAGCAGGCAGAGCGGATTCATCGGCACGTAGTCTGGATCCCCATTCTACTACTGCTTGTATCCATGCTAGTCATAACCAACTACGCATACCCAAGCGCCCACGAGTCGGATGAAACTGAAGGAACGGGACCAAAGTTATACAGAGCTGCTATGTGTCCAGAAAGTGCAACAACAATCGAGGGTTACTGGGGTTACCTCGCCCCGGGCCGAATCACATCGGCAGGCGGGCTCGGACATGGATCATCGGCTCCACAACCCCTCGACTGCGACAACTATGCAGGCATAGCCAAAACTGTTTAACCATAAGCTCGAAACCAACAACTGATCAAAGCAACACTCTAGACATAGAAGTTGTATTGAACATGTATTACTAGAGTATAGCTTTACAACCAGAGGTCACATGACCCAACATTACATCAGACAACAGAAGGCAAACTATGTTGCTAATCAACAAGAACCAAAAAGGCCTAAGAGGCCGCAACATAAAGCGACGCCCCAACCCAGAGATTCCAGGCTGCTACCTGGGAACCCCAAAACTACTCGTCGATGTCCACGCTGAAACACCACCGATGTGAGATCTTCACCTGAACCAAATTTAATCAAACATGAGTACTGGAGGTACTCAACAAGACTTAATTAACCTATTATATATCTGCTAGTTTCATAAAGGGTTTTATGAGGGCTGATTTGCGTAAAGCAATGTTTGTTTTCCAAATCGAGGAAGAATAGCACGTCTCGTAGAGGGTTTTCAAAACAGATGAGAAAGGACACAACTCTTGTAAATCATCATCTTCTGAAACCACCAACTTCATCTCCCAGCATCCCACATTACTACAAGGGTCACCCCTCTCGGCATCTCCGAGGAGGCACCCTTCAATCATTATCATCATGTTTTACGTCATGTTCAAGTTATCTATGGTCTTTGCCTTCACCAAGTCGTCCATAACCGTGGACACGGCTTTTCGAAAAGATTGCCCTGCAGGGATGTACACTTTACCCACACGTACCAACCGACTCTTAACGCCACGCGGTAACGCTCTTCCCAAGGGAGCGCGGCAGAGGGTGGTTGGCCACGGCCTTTACCTTGCCCAGCCATATCCATGAGTCAACCCAAGACAGGGCCACCCCGTCAACAGGTAGTTGGCCATCCTCCTTACGGAACCTGTCTCTATGAGGCGGGGTCAAGATCCGTGTACGTCCATCACTTGGCCCCGGTCACGCCCTAGGCGGAGAATTTTTCCAAAACGTTTGAAAGTTTTATTTGCGTTGCCGAATGGAACTCTCAAACTACGTGACCCATGGATGTGGCCAAACAAGTTAGTTAGTCGAGCACGGTTACTTAGACCCTGTGTGTGGTTGCACGCTCAGTCTTGGCGTCCACTCGAAACCTTAGTCCTAAGGGTGGCAAGGATAGGACGAACAAGCACTTCCCAAGTGGCCTCCTATCCAAGCCTTAGTAAGGTTAAACACACATAGCTCATCTTTCCACGTTATCCTACTTTACTAGATTCATTCACAACTCAGATTCATCAACTGGATGGAGCATAGCTAAGCAAGTATACAAAGCTAAACATATCATATATAAGGCTCTGGCGATGCGCACAATCAAGTCTAGGCGGCTAGGAGCAGTGGATCAGGGTATTTGGCTATGCAAGTATAGGAGAACACTACCTACAGACTCCAAATACTTTGGAATCGCATGCAAAGTACGAGAAGCAAAAGTCGCTGGAAAACATATATGAGCAGATAAGAGGTTACGCTTGCCTTGCTTAACATAAAACCAAATAGATAGATCTTCTGGATAAGTGCTTGACTTGTCGCATAAGATCAAGTATTCGCCACTGGAGTTGTTGATCTTTTCTTCGGGCAGCGTTCTACCGATAAGAAGCAGAAACCGGAAAAGAAACAACCAACACATGGCATCGATGCAATGAGCAATATGTATGCATGACAGATTTAATGCACTTGAATGAAAGACCTAAACAAGTTCAAGGGTTTGCTACGGTTCATATGATGGTTAGGTATTTTACGAAATTTGCCCCGAAATAGACCCCGGAGGGCAATTCGGGCAATTCTAAAAGTGAGTGCAATTTTAATAGCTCAAGTAGGTTTAAAAACATCATAAGTGGATTGCATTTATCATTTTGAGCATTTTGGTATATAACTTGTATTTTTGTGATTTTATGGAATAAAATCTTATTTTCTTTATTTTAGATGATTTAATTGCATTTAAATAATGCCCAAAAATAAAGTTTGTCAAACATGTTTGAAAGTGACATATTTGGGTTGGAAATATTTTTCTGAACACAACCATATATTTTTTCATATTTTTCTGAGTTTCAGAAGTGAAGATATTAATTATTTCATTTTAAAACAAATTCTGTAATTATTAAAAGGGGGCCACGTGTCAATTCGAAAATTAGTTTTAATTAAAAATAAAACAATAGACAGATGGTGTACATGCTGAGGTCGTGCTGACGTCAACGTGACGTCAGCAGGTAGCTGGCCGGAGGCAGTTGTCGTCTCCGGCGATGAATCCGGCAACCAAATCGCGCGCGGTTGGGCTTGTTGGAAAGCCCCTGGAGTGCTCTACCACATGGAGGGGGCGCCACCTCCAATGGGACACCGGCGGCGAGCCGCCAAGCACACGACGGTGGCGGAGGCATCGGGCTTCGGCGAATTCCACGAAAACGGCCGCGGGAGCAAACGAGCAGGGTGCTGGGGAAAGGTGGCCTCACCGTGGTTGTCAGGAAGCAATCGGCGAGGCGGGAGGTCGCCGGAATCGATGGCGATGGACGGTGGAGGCCGTCGGCCGGAGAAGAAGGGGGTGGCGTGATTCGCGGTCCCTACTGCATATCCGCCCGCCCGGATGCTCGAGGACAGAGAGGGAGTCGAGGCGGTTCTCGTGGTGTGCTCGATGAAGCCCGAGAGCTTCTGTATCGCCGGCGGCGAGCGGAGGCCGTGCGAAAGCTAGGGTTAGGGTTTGGGCCTCTCGGGCACGGAGAGAGGCAGGAGGAGAGCGCGGGGGTGAGATGGAGGGTGAGAAGGAGGGCACGACATCCTCCTGCGGGGTCGTCCACGCGAGAAGCGGTCGTAGCAGGACGTGGCAGCGCGTCGTCGGCGACCCTCGTCCTTCTGGCCGGAGCTAGGAGAAAGAGAAAAAGAAAACGGAATTTCAAAAACCCCCTGGAAAGACTGTATTTCGCAGAGAGGTCCTTTTCACATAGAAAACGGAACCCAAAAGCTCGATTTGAGGGCCTTTTGTGAAGCAAAAATTCCACAAAAATAACTTTTGAAAAGCTCTTCAAATTTCCAACAAAACCATACCTTGGTTTGTTCATTTTGAAAAACTTGTTAGAACAACTTTGTGGGTTGCTTGTTTAAGTGATTTTTGTCATTTCACTTGTTATTTAAAATGCAAAATTTTTACCAATGTTTTCCATGCATGTATGCCATGTACACAGCACAAGACACTACTTTATTACAAAGTAGGGCTATTACAAGTCTACCCCCTTACAAGAATCTCGTCCCGAGATTCCTAGGTTTTAGAATAGAAGTCGAGGTACTTAGATCGCAAACGATCCTCTCGTTCCCAGGTTGCTTCGTTCTTGGAATGATGTGACCATTGAACTTTGAGGAACTTGATGGTTTGACTGCGAGTTCTTTGTTCGGCCTCATCAAGAATACGGACAGGGACCTCTTTGTAAGAGAGATCTTCCTTGAGCTTGATAGTCTCGTGGTCCACACCACGGATTGGATCTTTGAAGCAACGTTTGAGTTGGGAGACATGGAATACATCATGAACATCCAGAAATCCTGGAGGCAACTGCAGCTGATACGAAACTTGACCTCGTTTTCCAACGATGGGGAATGGACCAATGTAACGAGGAGCCAGTTTGCGTTTGATTCCGAAACGTTTTCCACCTTTCAGAGGTGTGACTCAAAGATACGCTTTCTCGCCAATTTCGTAATGAACGTTATGACGACGGTCATAATAACTTTTCTGACGAGATTGAGCTGCTTTCAAACGTTCACGAATGATGCGAACAGTTTCTTCTGCTTCCTTGATTGTATTCGGTCGGAAGAATGATCTTTCACCGGTTTCAGACCAATTCAGCACGGCATTTGCGGCCATACATAACTTCAAAAGGAGCCTTGCCCAAACTAGATTGATAACTGTTGTTATAGGTGAACTCAAAAAAGGGAAGGACTTTTCCCAATCCTTACCGAAGGAGATAACACAAGATCGAAGCATGTCCTAAAGGATTTGATTTACTCTTTCGGTTTGCCCACCAGTTTGTGGATGGTAAGCGGTGCTGAAGGAAAGTCGAGTTCCCATAGACTCTTGAAGGCAACCCCAGAATCTGGAGACGAAAATACTCCCACGATCCGAGATAATCCTTTTCGGAACTCCGTGAAGGCTGACTATTCAAGAGATGTACAACTCTGCCAACTGACTGGTGTTGATACCGTCTCGAATAGGAAGGAAGTGAGCAACCTTGGAAAGTCGATCAACCACTACCCAAATAGCATTGTGACCCTTTTTGGTTTTGGGAAGACTAGTAATGAAGTCCATACCAATTTCATCCCATTTCCATTCAGGAATCCGTAGAGGTTAAAGAACACCTGCTGGTCTTTGATGTTCAGATTTCACACGACGACAGACGTCGCATTCAGCAACATACTGAGCGATTTCTCGCTTCATCCAGGTCCACCAGAACTTTGGACGTAGGTCCTGATACATCTTCGTACTACCAGGGTGGATGGAAAGAGGTGTATCATGAGCCTCTTGGAGTATTAGATTTCTCAGACTTCGCTTCTTTGGCACAACCAGACGGTTGTTGAAATAAACGATGCCTTGATCATCAACCGAGAAACACTTAGCAACTCCGCTAGCAATGTTTTTCTTGATCTTGGCAATGCCCACATTATGCTTCTGGGCCTCTTTGATTTTATCCTCAAGAGAAGGTTTTATTTCCAAGTGAGATAGGTACCCAGAGGGAACAATTTCAAGGTTGATCTTGGAAAACTCCTCATGAAGAGAAGGTTGAGCTTTCTGTCTCATCAAGTTGTTACAGTAAGACTTACGACTTAGCGCGTCGGCCACGATGTTGGCTTTACTGGGTTGATAGTTGAGACCCAAATCAAAGTCCTTGATTACTTCCAACCATCTTCTCTGTCTGAGATTCAGATCTGGTTGGGTGAACAGATATTTCAGACTTTGATGATCTGAGTATAACTCACATCGGTTACTAAGAAGGTAATGTCGCCACTGCTTGAGAGCATGGACCACGGCTGCTAGCTCGAGGTCATGAGTTGGGTAGTTGTGCTCATGTGGTTTCAGTTGACGAGAACCATAGGCCCCCACATGACCCTCTTGCATTAACACACAATCGAGTCCTTGTTGCGAGGCATCACAGAAGATAACGAAGTCCTTGCTCGTATCAGGAAGAGCAAGCACAGGAACGGTAGTTAGTTTAGTTTTCAGAGTTTGGAAAATCTCTTCTGCCTTTTCTGACCACTCAAACTTCTTGCCGTTCTTCAGAAGTTCAGTCATAGTTTTAGCTATTTTGGAGAAGTTCTCGATAAATCGACGGTAATAACCTGCCATCCCAAGAAAACTTCGAACATCCTTGACTGATTTAGGTGCTTCCCAATCCAGAATGGTTTGGACCTTGTCTGGAGTCACGGCAACACCTTCGGAAGACACCACGTGTCCGAGATAGATGAACTCTTTCAACCATAACTCACATTTGGAGAACTTGGCATACAACTTGTGCTCACGGATTTTGGACAACACCAAACGCAAGTGTTCGGCATGTTCATCTTCAGTTTTAGAATAGACCAATATATCGTCGATGTAGACCACGACGAACTTTTCAAGATACTCCATGAATACCGAGTTCATAAGCCTCATAAATGTAGCTGGAGCATTGGTAAGACCAAAGGACATAACGGTGTACTCATAAAGACCCTAACGAGTAGTGAAAGCTGTTTTAGGAATGTCCTCTTTTCTGATCTTTATCTGATGGTATCTTGATCGCAGATCCATCTTGGAAAAGACAGTTGCACCAGCTAACTAATCAAACAGGTCGTTGATTCTTGGAAGAGGATACTTGTTTTTGATGGTCACTGCATTCAGCGGACGATAATCAACAACCAGACGCGGAACATTTGTATCCCGTTTCTTGACAAAGATGGTCGGACAACCCCAAGAAGATGTACTAGGTTGGATGAAACCTCTTTCTTCTCACTCCTCTTTTTGTCGCTTCAATTCAGCCAACTCTTCTAGGGCCATACGATAAGGTCTTTTGGACATAGGAGTGGTGCCAGGGACCAGCTCGATGACAAATTGCACACTTCGATCAGGTGGCATGCCAGGTAACTCTTCAGGGAACACATCAGGAAACTCACTGACTACTGGCAACTCATGAATTTCAGGAGGGTAGTCAGCTTGCATAGAGTATAGTTGTGATTCAGGTGAAAGTTGATGACACGCTGATGGAGCTAGATCTGCACACGTCCAACATTTCACACTAGCACCAGAAGGATCTGTCAAAACGATGGACTTGTCTGCGCAGTCAATTACAGCTCCAAACCTTTTGAGCCAATCCATGCCTAGAATGACATCAATGTCAGTTGACTTTAAGGCATATAATGTTGTAGGGAACCACCGATACCCAATATCGATCATGAGCTCTAGGGTAACCATCGTGGTTCGCCAATTAAGCCCTGGGGACTGGACCACCAAAGACTTGGACATCTTTTGGAAAGGTATTCCATGCATTTCAGCGAACTTTTCTGACATGAAAGTATGGGATGCTCCAGAGTCAAACAACGTTGTAGCCAGAATGGAATTAACTCGAATTGTACTCCAGAGAATGCTTGGATCATCTTGAGCCTTCTCAAGTGTAACATGTGTTAAAGAAGCATGTATTGTACCAGTGTTCTTCACATTTTTCTTGGGCGGAGGAACTCCACGACCAATTTTCTTTTGAAGAAACTCTCGGGAAAGATGACCCGGCTGACCACACTTGAAGCACATAAGATCAGTTGGTTTAGCAACTGATGGAGGCGGATAAGGAACGTATCCCGCAGGATTGAGTGCAAACGGGGATCTAGGAATATCATTGTATGGTATGAACACACGGCGCTTCTTGGAGCCAGAGGAAGTTGCACAAGAATTATCAGCATCTTGTTTTACAGCAGTCTCCATCTCCTTTCTGCCATATTCCAGGGTAATAGCCTGATTATACAACTCCTGGAAACTCTGGAATTTGAAAGGAAGCAACTCATAACGGAGGGTTGGATTCAGACCCTTCCGGAACAGTTCCTGCTTGTCCCCATCATTTCTGACATCACAAGGAGCATAGCGAGCCAAACGGGTGAATTCTCGCCCGTAAAGTTCAACATTCATGTTGCCCTGAGTGAGATCAAAGAATTCCTTCCTTTTAAAGTCCAAGACTGCCTTTGGAATATAAGCATCACGGAACGCAATACAGAACTCTGTCCAGGTGACCTCATGTCCTGGAGCCTGCAACGCCAAGAAACCTTCCCACCAAGCACCAGCAGCACCTTCTAGCTTGTAGGTGGCGAAGTTCACACGGTTATTATCTTGGACATGGAGAGCAACAAACTTGCGCTCGATTGTACGGAGCCAGTCATCAGCATCCAGAGGCTCCTTGGAGTCAGCAAAGGTAGGAGGCTGAGCTTTGAGGAAACTCCCAAGACTAACACCTTCAGCGTGACTTTCAGTATTCTTCGCCACACGTTCAAGAAGATGTTCATTTCTCAGGCGGTTGGTCTCGATATTCTGCAGAACCTGCACCATTGTGGGAGAAGGCGGAACTTCTGCCTCAAGAGGATTACGTCCATGACGTCTACGAGTACCACCGGACATCCTGAGTAAAAAGGAAAGGAAACATGAATAACACATTCATGAAAGGAGAAAACAACGGAATGGTACATGATAGTTCAACGGAGGCAAGATATAGGACATTATGTGAAGGAAACAAGCCATATCACATGAACGAACAACCTGGGAATCGCACAGAGATGCAACCCCGGATATAGAATTGATAGATCGGATGACTTGAGTTAGTCAAAACTTGAGAGGCTAGCAACCTGACACGAGGTACCGGAAAAGAAAACACCCAACAGTTTTGATCCTAGTTTTGAAGGTAACAGAAGAGAGGAACACCTTTTTAAATCAAATGAGATAAGATGACTCAGAGTTGAAGTGACATCAGGTAAGGAGTAAAAATAGTTCCTAAGAAGGTTTTCACAATTCATTTGCAAGTTCAAAATAGTTTTCGCAAACACTAGACTCAACATCGACCAATAGTAAAGGGTTTCCTACAGGAAGTCCTGCTCTGATACCATGACCTGTCAGACCCCGGACCCAGAGGTATACATATTGTTATGTGCTCCTAGCCATGGACTCACAAGGGCTTCAGGGTTACCAGCCACGGCCGCAACAAACAACAGCAGGCAGACCGGATTCATCGGCATGTAGTCCGGATCCCCAGTCTACTACTCCTTGTATCCATTCTAGTCATAACCAACTACGCATACCCAAGCGCCCATGAGTCGGATGAAACTGAAGGAACGGGGCCAAAGTTATACAGAGCTGCTATGTGTCCAGAAAGTGCAACAACAATCGAGGGTTACTGGGGTTACCTCGCCCCAGGCCGAATCACATAGGCAGGCGGGCTCGGACATGGATCATCGGCTCCACAACCCCTCGATTGCGACAACTATGCAGGCATAGCCAAAACTGTATAACCATAAGCTCGAAACCAACAACCGATCAAAGCAACACTCTAGACATAGAAGTTGTATTGAACATGTATTACTAGAGTATAGCTTTACAACCAGAGGTCACATGACCCAACATTACATCAGACAACGGAAGGCAAACTATGTTGCTAATCAACAAGAACCAAAAAGGCCTAAGAGGCCGCAACATAAAGCGATGCCCCAGCCCAGAGATTCCAGGCTGCTACTTGGGAACCCCAAAACTACTCGTCGATGTCCACGCTGAAACACCACCGATGTGAGATCTTCACCTGAACCAAATTTAAGCAAACCTAAGTACTGGAGGTACTCAACAAGACTTAATTAACCTATTATATATCTTCTAGTTTCATAAAGGGTTTTATGAGGGCTGATTTGTGTAAAGCAATGTTTGTTTTCCAAATCGAGGAAGAATAGCACGTCTCGTAGAGGGTTTTCAAAACAGATGAGAAAGGACTCAACTCTTGTAAATCATCATCTTCTGAAACCACCAACTTCATCTCCCAGCATCTCACATTACTACAAGGATCACCCCTCTCGGCATCTCCGAGGAGGCACCCTTCAATCATTATCATCATGTTTTACGTCATGTTCAAGTTATCTATGGTCTTTGCCTTCACCAAGTCGTCCATAACCGTGGACACGGCTTTTCGAAAAGATTTCCCTGCAGGGATGTACACTTTACCCACACGTACGACTCTTAACGCCACGCGGTAACGCTCTTCCCAAGGGAGCGCGGAAGAGGGTGGTTGGCCACGACCTTTACCTTGCTCAGCCATATCCATGAGTCAACCCAAGACAGGGCCACCCCGTCAACAGGGAGTTGGCCATCCTCCTGACGGCACCTGTCTCTGTGAGGCGGGGTCAAGATCCGTGTACGTCCATCACTTGGCCCCGGTCACGCCCTAGGCGGAGCATTTTTCCAAAATGTTTGAAAGTTTTATTTGCGTTGCCGAATGGAACTCTCAAACTACGTGACTCATGGATGTGGCCAAACAAGTTAGTTAGTCGAGCGCGGTTACTTAGACCCCGCGTGTGGTTGCACGCTCAGTCTTGGCTTCCGCTCGAAACCTTAGTCCTAAGGGTGGCAAGGATAGGACGAACAACCACTTCCCAAGTGGCCTCCTATCCAAGCCTTAGTCAGGTTAAACACACATAGCTCATCTTTCCATGTTATCCTTCTTTACTAGATTCATTCGCAACTCTGATTCTTCAACCGGATGGAGCAGGGCTAAGCAAGTATACAAAGCTAAACATAGCATATATAAGGCTCTCGCGATGCGCACAATCAAATCTAGGCGGCTAGGAGCAGTGGATCAGGGTATTTGGGCTATGCAAGTATAGGAGAACACTACCTACAAACTCCAAATACTTTGGAATCGCATGCAAAGTACGAGAAGCAAAAGTCGTTGGAAAACATATATGAGCAGATAAGAGGTTATGCTTGCCTTGCTTAACAGAAAACCAAATAGATAGATCTTATGGATAAGTGCTTGACTTTTCGGTTAAGATCAAGTATTCGCCACTTGAGTTGTTGATCTTCTCTTCGGGCAGTGTTCTACCGGTAAGAAGCGGAAACCGGAAAAAAACAACCAACACATGGCATCGATGCAATGCGCAATATGTATGCATGACAAAGTTAATGCACTTGAATGAAAGACCTAAACAAGTTCAAGGGTTTGCTACGGTTCATATGATGGTTAGGTACTTTATCGAAATTTGCCCCGAAATAGACCTCGGAGGGCAATTCGGCCAGTTCTAAAAGCGAGTGCAATTTTAATAGCTCAAATAGGTTTAAAAACATCATAAGTGGATTGCATTTAGAGCATTTTGGTATATAACTTGTATTTTTCTGATTTTATGGAATAAAATCTTATTTTCTTTATTTTAGATGATTTAATTGCATTTAAATAATGCCCAAAAATAAAGTTTGTCAAACATGTATGAAAGTGACATATTTGGGTTGGAAATATTTTTCTGAACACAACCATATCTTTTTCATATTTTTCTGAGTTTCAGAAGTGAAGATATTAATTATTTCATTTTAAATTCTGTAATTATTAAAAGGGGGCCCACGTGTCAATTTGAAAATTCGTTTTAATTAAAAATAAAACAATAGATAGATGGGGTCCATGCTGAGGTCATGCTGACGTCAATGTGACGTCAGCAGGTTGCCGGCCGGAGGCAGTTGTCGTCGCCGGCGACCAAATCGCGCGCGGTTGGGCTTGTTGGAAAGCCCCTGGAGTGCTCTACCACATGGTGGTGTCGCCACCTCCAATGGGCCACCGGCGGCGAGCCGCCAAGCACACGACGGCGGCGGAGGCATCGAGCTCCGGCGAATTCGATGAAAACGGACGCGGGAGCAAACGAGAAGGGGTGCTGGGGAAAGGTGGCCTCACCGTGGTTGTCTGGAAGCAACGGGCAAGGAGGGAGGTCGCCGAAATCGATGGCGATGGACGACGGAGGCCGTCGGCCGGAGAAGAAGGGGGCGGCGCGATTCGTGGTCCCTACTGCATATCCGCCCGCACGGATGCTCGAGGACAGAGAGGGAGTCGAGGCGGTTCTCGTGGTGTGCTCGATGAAGCCCGGGAGCTTCTGTATTGCCAGCGGCGAGCGGCGGCCGCGCGACAGCTAGGGTTAGGGTTTGGGCCTCTCGGGCACGGAGAGAGGCAGGAGGAGAGTGCGGGGGTGAGATGGAGGGTGAGAAGGAGGGCACGGCATCCTCCTGCGGGGTCGTCCACGCGAGAAGCGGTCGTAGCAGGACATGGCAGCGCGTCGTCGGCGACCCTCGTCCTTCTGGCCGGAGCTAGGAGAAAGAGAAAAAGGAAACATAATTTCAAAAACCCCATGGAAAGACTGTATTTCGCAGAGAGGTCCTTTTCACATAGAAAACAGAACCCAAAAGCTCGATTTGAGGGCCTTTTGTGAAGCGAAAATTCCACAAAAATAACTTTTGAAAAGCTCTTCAAATTTCCAACAAAACCATACCTTGGTTTGTTTATTTTGAAAAACTTGTTAGAAAAACTTTGTGGTTTTCTTGTTTAAGTTATTTTTGTCATTTCACTTGTTATTTCAAATGCAAAAAATTTACCAATGTTTTCCATGCATGTATGCCATGTACACAACACACGACACAACTTTATTACAAAGTAGGACTGTTACATACGGTACGTTCTAACTTGGAAGGAAAGAATCCGTCTTCTACTCCAAGCCATACCACATGGGCCGTGGTCCGGGTTCTTCTAGAATCCGGCTTCTGCGCGTCAGGTTACTGGGCCGCCTAATGGACCGTAATCCATTACCATTCAGCCACCCTGGGAATCTGGCACTTTATGACACCATTTGATATACCCCTAATTGGTATATATCCGACAGTAGCCCCCAAGAAGGCTTAAGACTTTGATTGGCCGTCTTTCTTCAAATTCGCATTCTTTCCGAGAAATGTCGGCTCTTCGTCTTGATTCTTCTTTTCCTTCAAATCATGCTTTAATGCGAAACTCGGATTTCGGGAAATCCGGCTTTTTCTTCCACGAAACTTCGTGGAGAAGGAACTTCCTACGTCAGCGATAAAATCATGCTGACGTCAGGGACGTTTGGTTTTCGAGTGTGAAACCCTGAAACGTATCTCTGACAGATTCTCACGGGAAACAAGGAGATAGCAATAATCACATGTCGATTCATTTCCCGGATTTTCCGACGAGTGACACGCATTGAGCATCCAACGGTCAAAAGTGTCATTAGCGCGCATCGTAAAGGAATTCCGGCTATAAATATCCCACTTTATCCCCTCCGGCAATCCTTCCGCTCTCCTCTCACCTTCCAGCTCAAGCGCCATAGCCCCCGAGCCTCAGTTTAGTGAGAACAAAGCAGAGCCCGTGCTCGCGCAAGCACCGTTCCTGGACTTCTCGTCGGAGATCTTGAGGTCCTCATCGCGCCGCCAAAGTATGGACTCGCCACGCGTGCCTCAGGAACACTCTGTCACCGTGGACATCGACGACATCATCAACATGATGGATCCGTTGGTGGATTCGCCGAGCCGCGCCACCGTCGACGTGCCGGAGAAATCTTTCGGCGGCCAGGCCCGCGAGGATCTGCATCTCGCGGCCGATAACTTGGACGCATCTTCTTCTGCGCCGCCTCCGCCTCTCGCCCCCGAAACGGCAGAGTAAAAAATCACCCTCGTCGGAGAGGAGCTCGCCGCCGCGGCCGCCGCTGCCGGAGCCGAGGACGAAGGCGAAACTTCCGGCAATTGGAGCCGGAGCAGCATTCCCTCCTCCCTTCTTCCGACAATGGAGAAGGAGGGGTTGATCACCAAGGGAAAGTGGCGGTACGAGGAAGAAGAGTCCGAGCCTTCACCTAAGGCCGTAGAGCGGGTTCTCCTCACTTCTCATATCTTACGAGGTATGGGATTTCCGCCATCTGCCTTCTTCCTCCAGGTACTCAATCACTACAACATCCAGCCTCACAACTTGCCACCTAACTCCATTCTATACTTAGCCGGGTTCCAGGCCCTCTTTGTTGGGTATCTAGGTTTAGCCCCTAGGTTAGATTTCTGGATGTATTGTTTCGGGGTTAAGCAAAACCCCTCTGGGGGCGCACTCCCAACTTGTGGGACCATATCTTTTACCCTGCGTAGATTCAGGGAAGATGGGTTCCCCAAGATAAAAACCTCGGAATCCGTCAAATTCTGGCTGGGTTCCTTTTTCTATCACCCAGACGTTCCGTTTCCTGGAAAGGAAATGGGGATTCCACCTTTCGCCAACACTGCCACCACTCCCCAGGAAAACTGGGCAACCGAAGCAGTGCAGACCCTGCCGTCGGATCTTCTTAGAATTAAAAGACGCATCGCCAAACTCGTCACTTCCGATCCACCTCTGACCGGCATGGATACAGTTCTATGCTGGTTAGAGAGGCGAATTCAGCCTTTGGCTGACCACGGTCCCCGGCTCTTATGCGACTACACGGGAACCGCGGACGCCATGCAGACGACGAACAAATCCTTGACGGCAAAGGATTTTCGAAAGCGTGTGAACCAGTTGGTCGCAACACGCGACCAATATGAGGAAATCCGGCCGATGTACACGGCGACTAACCCGGCCCCAAAGGTATATCTCTTACATGTGGGTTTTGCGTTTTTTCTTTCTCGGATAATTGTATTAACCCAGACTTTGCCTTGTTTGACAGATTTTCGATCTTCCTGAGACGGACCTCGCAACTGATGCCGAGTTGGACGCACTGCGTGCCAACTTTGCAGGTGGGCGGAAACGCAAGAAGACTTCCGTCTCCCAGGAAATAATCGATCTTGACGGGGTTCCCGTCAATACCTCCAGGTTTGACTTTCGGGTTTGCTATTTTTGTCGGAAATTTCTTCCTTTGTCCCAGTTTTTTAATTCCCCAATAATTCTCTTTTTAGCCTGGCTCCCACTACCTTGAAGCCCAAAAAGCTAATAAGGCTTAAGTCTGTGGCCAAAAGAGGGCCACATCCTTCTCCTGCAACTGTCCCAGATACTCCAGTTGCTGCTGCAGAAGAGCATACTTCTACTCCGAACGAAGAAACCCAGCAGACCAGCCATCCCATTGTGCCGGAAACGGACACGAGGGAAAGGGCGGCCCCGGAAATGGGAGGTCCTTCTCAGCCAGCTAAGGAAGATCCCATTCCCACTTTTGATAAGGATTTCAAGGTCATTCATGAGGGCCTTAGCAATGTCGGGACTCTTTTTGCAGAGTTTGCAAAAGAGTTCAACGAAACCTGGTCAGGTTTGCAGCGGATGAGCCAGGTAATACCTCTAGCCCCCAAGCAATAAGTCAAATGCATGTTTTTGCCTTAATGATTTTTTCGCTTTTATGCTTGTTTTTAACTTAAGCATTTTGTCTCTTTTCCGTGTTTTAGCAAACCAGTGAAAGCATCACCATCAAGAACAAGGAGGTGAAATCCCTTCTTTCGATTCTTGAGGGTAAGGAGGAAGAACTGGTATCCACTCGGTAGCAGCTGAAGGAATCAGCAGGTAAGACATTTTTTAACTTCCAGTTGTGTAATTTTCCGAGTTTTCTAACTCATCTCTTTTACTTACTTTTCAGCTTCTTTGGCGAAAGCCAAACAAATTGCTGAGGATGCCGGCAACGCCGAAAATCTCCGCCGAGAAAACTTGGAACTTCACAAGCTCACTGTGAAGTTGCAACAGGACCTGGAGGCCAGCCAATTGGCCGTTGGCATTGCCGAGTCCAATGCCTCTAGCCAAGCAGCCAAGGACAAGGACACCATCAGAGATTTGTAGAATGCCTTGAGCCAACGCTTGGAGGAGGGCGCCGAGATGGACAAAATTCTCGGTAAGTACTTTATCTTTTACCGTATTTTCCATGTTTACATCGTTCTCTGTTTTTTCTAACACTTTTGTGTTTTAGTGAAACAGGAGATAGCCCCCAGCTTACTCGGATTGAGAAAATCCGAGCTTTTGGGAAGGTATTCACCGCAATCAAGGCTGCGGGGATGTTGCTGGTCAACAAATGCCTTCCCTCTAGGACTGGGGAGTTCTCGGAAGTTGCAAAACTTTCGGAAGCCATCGTGGAGGTGGCGGAGTCCCGGGAGTCCACCCTTCGCTCCGCGGCACTTGGTGGTGCACGCATGGCTCTAGGGCTCATGCGCATGCACTACCCAACTGCCAAATCTTGGCGCGTAGCGTCCGGCATCCCTCAAGGATACACGGAGGCGCAGAGGGCCAGCATCTTTGACGAAATCAAAGGTCACGCCACCAAGATTGCCAACATGGTGAACATCTCCATCTTCTATCCGGAGGAAGCTATTCCGGAAATTCCCGAGGAATCAAGCAGCGAAGACGACTCGGATGCCTGAAGGAAGCTGCCTGGTCCTGGGAAGGAGATAGGAAATAGAAGCATTACTGATCTTACAATGTAAACATATTGTAATGCTTTCTATTCTTTTTTATAAACAAGTACTCCGCCTATTGCAGTAATATTATTTAATCTTTGCAAGTTTTCCGGGATTTATTCCTTTATCTTCTAAGTTCTCTGGTTTATATGCTTTAACTGTCCTTAGTGTTTGAAATAGCTCGATAGTATTTTAATCTTCATGCCAAGTGACTGGGTATAACCAATCAGTTGAAACTCGGAAACATGGATTATACTAAAGGCATTTTTACTTACTAACTTCAGTGACCCAACATAAAAACAATCAGATAATACTTAGAGAACGGTAAGGAATTTTTTGAATGAAACTCAGGCACGCAGGCACAATCTGGGTTTCGTTAAGCCTTTTTAGGCTGAAAATCATTCAGTTTTTTAACACTGAGCACGCAGGCACAATTCTGGTTAACATTGAGTATTTTGAAAGATCATTGGGAAATAGATAAGACGGAATTATGCTTTATACTATAATAAACGTGTAAAAAACATAGATGTATGAATTCCGACAACTTTATTTCATGATCTCAAAGATGTTTACATAGAAATTGAACTAAGTATAGAAGGGACGTAAGTGCTGGATACTCCAGGGTCTTTTGGTCTCCCCTAGTTCATCATCTATCTTTCTCTTTCTTTTGCGATTCGTCTTTTCGGGATCATCTTCCGTGTCCCGAATATCTACAAGATAGTATGATCCATTTTTCATAGCCTTGCTGATGACAAATGGTCCTTCCCAAACTGGGGCCAATTTGTGCTTTCTTTGTTGAACCAGTCTTAGCACTAAGTCACCATCTTTAAAAGAACGATGTCTGATTTTCCGACTATGGTAACATCGTAAACCTTGCTGATAAATGGCAGATCTTTGAAGTACAAGTTCTCGTTCTTCCTCTAGGAGATCGACGGCATCCTGCCGTGCGCTTTCGGCATCCGAGTCATCGAAAGCCTGCACTCTTGGGCTATCATGGATCATGTCCGTTGGAAGGACTGCTTCCGCGCCGTAAACTAGGAAAAACGGGGTTTGCCCTGTTGACCTGTTTGGCGTCGTTCGAATACTCCAAAGCACAGAGGGTAACTCTTCCACCCATGC
The DNA here is from genome assembly GCA_028641055.1 of Alopecurus myosuroides. Classification (NCBI taxonomy): domain Eukaryota; kingdom Viridiplantae; phylum Streptophyta; class Magnoliopsida; order Poales; family Poaceae; genus Alopecurus; species Alopecurus myosuroides. Next base: position 149,749,751 of record CM054060.1, read on the forward strand.
TCCAACTGCTCTATGAAGAGGAGATTCGGGTCTTGGGCGAATTCCTTGCAGGATGGAACTATTCATTCTTTCAACCTGCCCATTGGATTGCGGGTGTGCCACAGATGCAAGATCTAGGCGTATTCCCGTTTGTCGGCAATATTTTGCCAACTCTCCAATAGAGAAATTTGTCCTGTTGTCGGTTATTATGCTGTGTGGAACGCCGTATCTCATGACTATGTCAATGATGAAATTTCTGGCAGTTACACCGTCAAGCTTTTTGATGGGTTTTGCCTCCACCCACTTGGTATAATTATCCACTGCAACCAGTAGATGTGTAAGTCCGCCTCTTGCAGTTTTGAATGGTCCCATCATATCTAGCCCCCAGACCGCAAATGGCCACGTAATAGGGATAGTTTTGAGTGCTTGAGCTGGCATATTCGTCTGCTTGGCGTAATACTGACATCCGGCACATGTATTGACTATGTGTTCGGCGTCTGTCTTGGCCGTTAGCCATAAAAACCCTGCACGAAATGCTTTCTTAACTATGCTTTTTGATTGAGCATGATGTCCGCAATCTCCAGCATGGATTTCTTGCAGAATTTCTCGGTCTTCTTCTGGCAAAATACATCGCAGAAAAATTCCGGTAGTGTTGCGTTTATACATGGAACCATTGATTACCGTGTATCCTTTGCATTGACGTTTTATTTGTCTTTGCAAGAGCTCGTCTGCTCCATCCGGGTACTTCTGATCTACTAAGAAGTTTAGATATGGGATTGTCCAATCTGGGTTAACGAGCAAAACTTCGATTGACTCGGAAACTAGAGGATAGTCGACATCTCCATCTTTTATGGATGGTTCGTGCAAATGCTGGACAAACACACCTGGTGGTAGGGTTTTCACTCTTTCCGAGCCCCTGCGGGCTAATGCGTCCGTGTTCCAATTTTCTTCCCTTTTGACATGAAGTACTTCAAATCCCAGGAAGCAAATTGCAAACTCGTCCACTGTTCTCCGATATTCGGCCATGATGGGGCATTTAGCGTCCCATGTTTGGTTGAGCTGATGTTGTACCAAATCTGAGTCACCATAGCATAATATGCGTTTGACACCTATTTCTTTTGCAATATGCAAGCCATGAAGCAAAGCTTCGTATTCTGCCACATTATTGCTGGCGTTGAAGTGTATTTGTAATACATACTCCATTGTATCTCCCTTGGGGGATTTTAGGACTACACCAGCTCCAGCGCCTTCCTTCATCTTGGATCCATCAAAATGCATAACCCAGTATTCTGACTCCGGCATTGGTGTATTTTCCATCGCTTCTGTCCAGTCAGCGACAAAATCTGCCAACACCTGGGATTTTATTGCCGTCCGGGGTTGGTACTTAATGTCGAACGCAGCAGACTCGATGCCCCATTTTGCTACTCGGCCCGTTGCGTCCGCATTGTTGATTATATCCCCTAGTGGTGTTTTGCATACCACTGTTATGGAATGTCCTTGGAAGTAATGACGGAGTTTTCGAGATGCGAAAAATACGCCATATGCCAGTTTTTGATAGTGCGGGTATCTTTGCTTAGACTCGGAAAAAACTTTACTTACATAATACACCGGATGTTGATCTGCTATGGTTTGCTCGTCTTTCCGTCTTTCCACAACTATCACCGCACTGATAACCCTGTTTGTTGTTGTGAGGTACAGTAACATGGGTTCTTCTTCTTTTGGCGATGCCAAAATCGGAGCTTTCATCAAGGTTTCTTTTAACTGGTTAATGCTTTGTCCGCTTCTTCTGTACATTCAAATTTGTTGGATTTCTTCAACAATTTGTATAATGGCAGAGCTTTGTCTCCTAGTCGGCTTATAAACCTGTTGACGGCAGCTGCAGAACTCGTTAATCTTTGTACATCTTTTAAGCACGTAGGCCTTGAGATGTTTAGGATTGCCTTGATATTTTTCGGGTTTACTTCTACTCCTCTGTGAGAAACGATGAAACACAGAAGTTTTCCTGAGGGAACCCCGAATACGCACTTCAATGGATTCAACTTCATTTTATAAGTGCGCAAATTTTTGAAGGTTTCTCGCAAATCTTCAAGGAGCGTGTCTTTTTCCTTGGAAACGACGGCAATGTCGTCCACGTAAACGTGAACATTTTTGCAGATCTGACTATGCAAACATCGTTGCATGCAACACTAGTAAGTTGCACCTGCGTTCTTCAGGCCAAAAGGCATGGTTATGTAGTAGTATGTTCCATATGGGTTTATGAAGGAGGTTTTGATTTGGTCCTCTTCCTTCATACGTATTTGATGGTACCCGGAATAAGCGTCCAAAAAGCATAAAAGCTCAGAGCCAGCAGTGACATCTATTATTTGATCGATTTTCGCAAATCTATCTTTTGGACACAATTTGTTCAAGCCGGTGTAATCTATACACATCCTAAGAACAGTACTATCTTTCTTCGGGACTAATACTGGGTTTGCAGACCATTCAGTATGTGATGGAGGGATAATAACCCGGTAGGCCAAACTCCAAGGAGTAACCCGGCCCAAAGGACGCTGCGCAGGATCCGGCTAAGGATAAAGAAACTTTCGGAAGGCCCAAGTTTGTAGGCCCAGTAACCCGGATTGTGGGTTACGGTAAAGGGAAGTTAGGGTTTGTGCGCCGTGTCCGGGTAGGATCCAGGGTGCGCCTTGGAGGGTAAGCCAGGGGGTACGGGTGCTTTATAAACCGACCCCTAGGAGTAGTTGATTAAGATCTAAGAACCCTAGCAATATCGCTTGATATCGAGCATCTAGTGTAACCCCAGAGTTGAGTTATTATATCAAGATCGGAGACTCGGCGACTTTGATTGCCGGCTACCAGATCGAGTTGCATCATGTTTTCCTCTGAGCTAAACCCTCTCCCAAACGCCTGTGTCGTCTTGCCCCAAGATCAGTTACCCCCGGTAACGTCTGCCGTGATTATCCCACGACAGTTGGCGCCCACCGTGGGGCCTGCGTCCAAAGGTGTTTACATCACGGGAGAAGCTCGAAAGAACATGGAGAATCTTGTCGTGGGCGAGATCTGCATCGACCACGAAGGAGAAAAAATGGTGAACGATTCCGGCTGGGGGCCAGAGTCGGATCACCTCGAGTCCGGATCTATGGTGACGATCGGCCGGATCAACATCTTCATCGGTATGGTACGTACGCCTGATTTAAAGGGACAATATCATGTGCATACTACAGGAACTTCTAGCAGGAACAAAGAGACATTAAAGCAAGCGGTAAACTCGGTTTCCTCGGCTGCGCCGGGGTACCTTAGATGGGCGGAACAAGAGGTAACGTGGAGTAGAAGAGATCACCCGGAAAGAATAGAGCGTCCATGAGTCTTGGCATTGGTGGTTGCTCCACAGGTTAATGGTTACGAACTGAAAAGGGTCCTGATGGACGGTGGAAGTAGCATCAACATCCTTTACTGGGAAACCTTCTTACGCATGAGTCTCAAAAGAGTCCCAGTTACAGAAAAGTTCGACAGTCTTTCATGGGATCGTGCCGGGTCACTCGGCGAGCCCCGAGGGAAAGATCACCTTGGAGGTCGCTTTCGGAGAATCGACGGATAATTATCGAGTTGAGTGGCTCACGTTCGAGGTGGTCAAATTGCGCAGTCCTTATCACGCGCTGTTTGGAAGACCGGCTTATGCTAAATTCATGGCTAGGCCATGTTATGTGTATTTGCAGCTAAAGATCTCGGGTCCTAAACGGACTATCACCATACATGGGAACCGGGATATAGCGGCTGAGTGTGATGAAGGAGATTCAGTAATGGCCGAGCAAGCGTGCAGAAAGGAAGAACTCGAATATTACCGGTCTCAAGTAAATCCGGATGATAGAACAGCCTTGAAAAAACCGAATACTGAGGACAAGAGAGCAAAATTCAAGGCAGCGCAAGACACCAAAAAGATAGATTTTGTCGAAGGTGATCCCACTAAGCAATTTACCATAGGTTCTAATTTGGGAAAAGAGCAGGAGAAGGCACTTGTGGAGTTTATTCGTTCAAATGCAGACGTGTTCGCCTGGACACCTAGCGACATGCCGGGTATCCCTACAGAGCTGGCCGAGCACAGTTTGCATGTAGATCCCAAGTCCAGGCCCGTGAAGCAGGGTTTGAGGAAAATGAATGAGGAAAGAAGTAAGGCTATAGGCGAAGAGATCGCTCGGCTATTGGCAGCCGGCTTTATCATGGAAGTATTTCACCCGGATTGGTTGGCAAACCCAGTTCTAGTGATGAAAAAGACCAATGAGTGAAGGATGTGCATTGATTTTACGAGTAACAAACATTGCCCAAAGGATCCGTTCGCACTACCAAGGATAGATCAGATTATAGACGCAGTAGCTGGAAGCGATCTGTTATGCTTTCTGGACGCATATTCCGGGTATCATCAGATTAAGCTCAAGAGGGAGGATTGGAAGAAAACATCATTCATAACCCCTTTTGGGGCCTTCTGTTATAAAACTATGACGTTTGGATTGAAGAACGCCGGCGCAACTTACCAACGGTGTATTCAAAAGTGCTTCGAGGACCAAATTGGACGCAACGTCCATGCCTATGTGGATGATGTGGTTATCAAGACCAGGAAGGCGGAGACATTCATCGATGATCTAAAGGAGACGTTCAAAAACTTGAGGAGGTATCAGATGAAGCTTAACCCGACAAAGTGCGTGTTTGGAGTTCCAGCCGGGAAATTACTCGGCTTTATCGTTTCCGAGAGAGGAATCGAGGCAAACCCGGACAAAATCAAGGCCATCCAGAGTCTGAAAAAGCCGGAAAATTTGAAGCATGTTCAAAAGCTCACGGGCTGCGTAGCAGCCTTGAGCCGATTCATATCCAGGCTCGGAGAAAAAGCAATACCTTTGTACCGGCTCTTGAGGAAATCAGATAAATTCGTATGGGATCAAGAGGCGGATGATGTGTTTGAGGCACTAAAGAAACAGTTATCTGAAGCACCAGTACTAGCGGCCCCGGGTCCTAAAGAACCTATGTTACTATACGTGGCAGCCGGCCCCCGAGCCGTCAGTGCAGTAGTTGTTGTGGAGCGAAAAGAGGATGGGAAGGGTTACCCGGTCCAGAGACCGGTTTATTACGTCAGCGAGGTATTATCAGAAGCAAAACAGCGCTATCCGCATTGGCAAAAGTTGGTGTTCGGGGTCTTTATGGCTAGCCGGAAATTGAAGCCGTATTTCCAAGAACACCCCATAACAGTGGTTAGTTCAATACCAATGTCGGATATCATCAGAAACTCGGACGCGACAGGAAGAATAGCCAAATGGGCGATAGAGATGGGGGATTATCACATCAACTACGAACCCAGGTCAGCAATCAAATCTCAAGATTTAATTGATTTCGTTAACGACTGGACACATACAGGCATGACTACAACGGTTCCAAACTCCGAGTCATGGATCATGCACTTCGATGGATCTAAGCAATACGAGGGATCAGGAGCTGGAGTGGTGCTAACGTCACCCAAAGGAGATAAATTAAGTTACATACTACAAATTCACTTTGACTGTTCCAACAACGTGGCCGAGTATGAGGCCCTATTGCATGGCTTAAAGGCAGCCAAGGAGATGAACGTCAAGAGGATACGGTGCTTCGGAGATTCGGACCTTGTGGTACAGCAGGTGTCAGGAACTTGGGATAGAAAGGACGCAACTATGGCAGCATATCGCAGGGAAGTTGATAGGGTTGCAGGATGTTTTTCCGGGTATGAGGTGGAGCATATAGACAGAAGAAAGAATGAGGCAGCCGACGCACTCGCTAGACTCGGCTCGCGCAGAGAGCCGGTTCCACCTAACGTTTTCCTGGACGAATTGTGGCGACCATCAGTTAAAACCGAGTCAGAGGAGGAATTGGCAAATCAAGACCCGGATTCAGGACTTGTGGCCACTGTACGTACTATTCCCGAATGGACAGAACCGTTTTTGGCCTACCTATCGCGAGGCGAGTTACCACAGCAGGAGGTATTAGCAAGGCAAATTTTGAGGCGAGCGAAGGGATATTCTATCATCAATGGGGAATTATATAAGAGAAGCGCAGCAGGGGTCTTTTTGCGCTGCGTAGCGCCAGAAGAAGGCCGACAGATTCTCAAGGAAATCCACGAAGGCGATTGTGGGCATCACGCGTCCACAAGATCTCTTGTGGCTAAAGCTTATCGACACGGATTTTTTTGGCTCACGGCTCTAGCAGATGCGGAACGATTGGTAGCAAGGTGTGACGGATGTCAAAGGTACACTCGCCAAACCCATGTGCCGGCCATGGAGTTACGGACCATCCCGTTAACTTGGCCGTTCGCTGTCTGGGGTATGGACATGGTTGGCCCCTTTCATATGTCACCATGCAAGAAGACACATCTTTTGGTGGCTATTGATAAGTTTACCAAGTGGGTTGAGGTTATGCCAGTTACTAATTGCGAATCAGCCACAGCAGTCAAGTTCCTGAAAAGGATTATCTACCGGTTCGGGTATCCCCACAGCATAATTACCGACAATGGAACCAACATGTCCCTTGGTGAGATGGAGAAGTTCTGTGGCAACAATGGAATCCGGCTTGATGTTGCATCAGTGGCTCATCCGCAGGCCAATGGACAAGTGGAGAGGGCAAACCAAGAATTGCTTCGCGGATTAAAACCACGATTACGAGTCCCCTGTATCAGGGCAGCGGGCGCATGGGTCGAAGAACTTCCTTCTGTGGTTTGGGGTATCAATACTACGCCTAATAGATCTACTCGGATGACACCCTTCTTCATGGTCTATGGCGCGGAGGCAGTACTACCGAGTGATATTATTCATGATTCACCACGAGTATCAGCATACGTCGAAGTGGAGAATGAAAAAACCCGGCAAGATGTCGTGGATATGTTAGAAGAGCAAAGGGAACAAGCCCTGGAAAGATCAGCCATATATCAGCAGGATCTACGAAGGTATCATAGCCGGCACGTGAAAACCCGGGTCTTCCAGGAAGGAGACCTGGTTCTGCGCCTGGTACAGTCGAACGAAGGAAAGCACAAGTTATCACCACCATGGGAAGGACCGTTTATCGTAAGCCGGAATTTGCATAATGGGTCATATTACTTGATAGATGCAAGGGAAGAGTCGACCACAGTTAATGACACTGCTCATACCACTTCATCTATGCAAGAAAGAGACAGACCGTGGAACGTGGCTCAGCTACGTCCATATTATACTTAGCAAAAATTGTGTTGGCATATGGAATTAAACGATGTAACAGGCAGCAGGTTTTCAGACGTACTCTTTTCCTATCCAGGGTACCCTTGGGGACTGGACGGGTTTTTAATGAGGCGGCTTGCTGACCTAGATTTTTCATATCAAGTAAAGAGGTGATTATCAAGAAAAGAGATGATTATTATCAGGTTCTGTACTCTCAGTATGATGCGTATATTTAGGTCTTGAGGGCTGGTCGCTTGAATAGCACAGTTACGAACTCAAAGACCCGGCCATGATGCCTATGAGTTATAAGGGCCGATTACTTGCAAATGAGTACGGCTACAATCTTATAACCGGACAAAGAAGTCCAAATTTCTTGGCTATTCTTACTTAAGCTCGATGTGACTCGCACTAAAGTGGCATGATTCGTTCGCTTACGATTACAGTCAGCCATGAAACCCGACGGGACTTGGTTGACCCTGTTTCGTACAGATGTAGCAACATGATATCCATGCGAAAGCCGGCTTATAGTATCAGAGAGTCAAAAGGGTCATCTAAACCACAAGTTATGCAGAGTACAGGGCTGATAGCCGGAAACTCAACGATTATTAAACATAACTTCAAAACCTATGTGAAACGGCTCTGGGCTTTTTGGACCTAGCAGCAAACAAATGCGTTCTCGTTGAAAGATCACGTTTCCTAGACTCGGAATCCGGGTCTTGGGGGCTCGGGATCTTGAAAACGAGAAAAATTGTTTGATTGTTAAAACTCAAAAATCCAGAAATCCGAGTCTTGGAGGCTTGGGGACTTAGCAGCAAGTCCGCTTGTCAACACACATGAGACCCGGAAACCGAGTTTCATAAAAGGAGCAACAAAGAAAGCCGGATATCGAGAGCAGATGAGTTCAAAAATGGATAAATTTAAAAAAGGCCAGAAGAGGCATAGAGTATATCAAGACCTTAGCGTACATTACAAAATCCCGGTGAAAAGATATCAAAGGTGCACAGGCGCACCACCCAAAATATAATTGTTTAAACAGCACATTGGCCGACCGACGCATAAGAAGAGGCATTAGATATCAGGTATCACTCGGCGTTCATCTTGGCCTTGCCCTTGCCATCATTGGTGGTAGCAGCAGCACCCGGATCAGTAGTACTAGCCCGCGCAGGAGGTGGAACGACCGGTGTTGAGGTAGCGGGGGCAGAGCCGGCTTCAGCTTGCTTCTTGGCAGCCTCCGCCCTCAACGCAGCAGATTCCTCCTTCCACCGAGCCAGCATATCATACGGCTCGGGAAGATCCGACTTAATCGCTTCACCAGCAGCATCATATGCAGGAACAAGGATATCAACATCCAGGTCGTCAGCGATCACGCTGGCCGGGTAACGGACCTCCTTCTGGACAGCCTGAAAATCCTTTACTGAGAACTTGGACCCATCAAGCTTGAACTCCGGGAAGCCACCCATAAGCTTCACTAGCTCGAGCTTTGGGAAATAAGCCATGGCAAGTGCAAGCCCCCGGGTTACTCCAACCCGGCAAGACGAGCGTTTCCAGTGCCAAATCCACTCAGGAATAGTGGAGAAGGCATCCAGCATCCTCTTCAGATCGACATGTCCTTTACCCGGCCACCGTAGTTCCTGAAGGATCCATTTGGTTCCGGCACATAGCTGTCGGATAACGCTCTTCATAGTTTTCAGCCTGGCAACGTCATCCTCATCCGGCATCGCTTCGTCCGGGCCTGAAGAAATGGAAACATAAGTCGGGAAAGCTCCGGCTATTTATCAAAAGGATAACCCGGAAGAAGAAACGTACCAAGTAAAGCACGATACGTGTCAGCAATTTGGACAGAAAGGCTTGTTAGATCATCCTCTGCTTTGTGAGCCCTTTTCCTATACTTCCTCATTATCATCCTATTCCTCCTGGCCTCAGCTTCGGCTGCTTCACGCAGAACCACCTCCTTTTCAATGAGCTTGGTGGCATCTGCCAGTTTCTCCTCAGATTGAGTCACGAAAGACTGCATGGATGCAACGAATGATTAGCCGGGTAAAGGGGCAAGTTATCAGTTGCTTGTATCATAAAGTCCCAAGCAAATTATGAATCAATTCACTCGGAACTTGGGGACTGGATAAGGACACAAGCAATGTCAGTCGGATTTACCTCGTGTTTGGCTATTAAAGCCCCCAAGATGTTTTCTTCATTAGCCCTCAAAGTGCGCAGGGTTTCCAGCATCTGGGCAAACGTCAGGTCCTCGGGTCGAGTACCGGAAGAGCCGGCAGCCTGGTCGCCTGGCGGGGGAGCTCTCCCCGCCCTTGGGGTCGAGACCCGGACAGTTTGAGTATCCGGGTTGGGAGAACCCATCCTTTTATCCAGAACTTCGATCTCCTCGTCCACTGGTTCCGACGAGGAAGGAGATCCGGCGGCTCGGTGAAGTGGATTGTTCAGAGGGCCTTGTCCCTGGATATTCTCGGTATCACCGCCAGTCGCGGCATCTACATTCTCAGTCGGCTCCTCTACCCGATGGTTATCCGTCTCTATATTCTCCGGATCACTGACGGTGACTTGAGTGCTAAAAGAAAAATGAGAGGAGGCAGTTAGCAGTGATGGTTGAAACTTGTCAGGCGTCAAAGGAAATCATATAGCAAAAACTTACCCGGCATTCACGGTGTAGTCCGGCGGGAGCTCGCCGCTGGAAGCAGATGAAGTCGTCACAGGGACCACCAACGGAACCCGGAATTGCCCGGCGCGTGGATGGTTAGGAGAAGGGTGGCGTCGAGGAGAGTCGGAAGGACGAGACGGAGGAGCACTGGCACGATGGACGGAGGAGGTAGAGATGCCCGGGTTAAGGGGATCTTCACCCGGGGAGCTCCGAGTTACTCTGCGTTTGGCTGGGAGAGAATCCTTCAAGCACGACGAGTTTGATAATTGATGGTTAAGTCGACGCATGGCGTCAAAGGAGTAAGGTTCAGAGGATAACGAGGAGAAAGGAACCTTGGACACTGCCCCTCTGGTCTTCCTCTTGGCTCCAACTGTTGCCTCTTGATCAGATTCGGTAGCCTCCGGGTCATCCTCGTTGGTCTCACCTTCGTCCTCCAGCCCTGCAAACCGGGTGTGTGTTCGTGGGAAAAAGTTAGATGGAAGGAAAATGATGCAAGAAAAGATGATACAAGTTCTGTGCAAATACCTTCACTATCATCGGCCGGCTCGTCCTCTTCTTCCGGGTCTCTGGAAGGGGGGGAGGGTTCAACTCTCCAGAAGGGGTCATCAGCCTAAGACAAAAGAATGAGACTAAGGGTTAGAAGCTGTATCAAGTCAAAATGTGGAAATAAGTTATGAATATCAGATATTACCGCTGGAGTCGGGTTTTCCCGAGTAAATGGGGGTAACCCGGCGATGCCCTTTATCACCTCTAGCTTCTCTGTCAAGAAGCCCTTGATGGTCTTGTAGGTGTCGCCGGTCGCAAAGCTCTTGGTGGAGTATCGGAGTGCATCCGTGGTATGCCCCGAGTACTCGCACATTAGTTTGGTGCGGATGGAGTTGGGTTGGATCCGAAAATCAACCCATGTTTTCACTAAATTGAGCCCAAGGAGGCCTTGGGCTGAGAGGATGGCTATCTTAGCTAACGAGGGAAGGATCGCCTCCCTGTCTGAGTCAGGTGCAAAGGCATTGAAAGACTCGGAAGGTTCGAGGAGGCTCTCCGAGTAGCCCGGCAGTTTCTTTTCGTTGTCTGGGGAGGTATCGTGGCAATAAAAGAAAGACAGCTGCCAATGTTTGATGTGGGAGTTTAAATTTAGGGTTGGCATCGGTGAATTCTTGCGGCGTTGGATGGATACCCCGCCGCAGGTAAGAAGTGCTCCGTCACCACTTCCGCGGCACGGCTTACACTGGAATAGTTCGATGAAGAGAGTCAAACTTGGCGGTGTGCACAAGTATGACTCGGATAGAACGATGAAGTGGGTAATGTTCAACATAGAGTTAGGCCCTATATCGAATACCCGGAGGCCATAATGGCTTAAGACCTCCCTAAAGAAAGGGTGACCCGGAGGACGGAATCCCCGGGTCACGTGTTCTACGAAGCAGATTACCTCGTTATCGGCGGGTGTGGGCCGGGTCTCGTTGCCCGGCGCTCTCCAGTGAATGTCCTTCTGAGAAGGGAGAATTCCTAATTCGGCTAGCTCGTCCAACTTGGCCTTTGTAGCTGTGGAACGCCCCCAGTTGGCGGATATGGTTTGGGTAGTCCTTGCCTGAGTCGGCTGTTTGCCTTGCCGTTTGGGAGCCATGGGATCAACCTGCAAAACACAAGAAAAAGAGGCATAGGAAATAAGATCCGGAAGTGTTGGATTATCCGAGTATGAGGTATCAAGAAAGTATGAAACTAAGAACTATCCGGGTATCATGCTATGAGGTGGAGGTTACAAGGCATCCGGGTGTTAAGTATAACTGTGGAGATTATTGGTCACTTACGTACGGAAAAGCATTTGGGGAAGATGGATGGTTGCCCATGTATCTACTGCAAGCAAAACAGCTGGAAAAGGAGGATTTTCCGGGTGTTAATGCAATGAGCGGAAAATCGAGGAGGAATGGATCTAGATGGGAAAACTTGCGAACGATTTTACGGGGGATTTGGTGATTAGTAATGGTAGGAGGATGAGTTGTAGTTATCAAGCAGGTGGTTAAAGGAGTTAGCGAGCATCAAATCAATCTAATTCGATGCAACCGGAAGAACGGCTCACAGGTTGACCTAGATCCAATCCTGGATGAATTGAAAAATTGCGGGGCTAAATTAAACGAGTGCAAGGGACTTACTGGAGATATTGGAGTCTAGCGCGACGGCGGTGAGCGGCGTGGCTCGAATGCCCCTTCGCGACTCTTGGCGAGTGAAACGAAGGCGCGGTGGTGAAGCTTGACGGCGGCGCAAGATGGCTCGAGGGCGAGCGCGACCGGCGGCGGCTTTGCTTCGATGGCGAGCACGAACTTCTTGCGGTGGTGTTGCAAGGGTATAAGGAGCAAGGAAGGAAAGGGGAAATTGAAGTGGAGCGATGGGTTTTAGGTTACCCTCGGAGCACTATTTATAAGGTGAGGGTGAGTATATCCCAACGGCCGGAAGCCGGAAATCGTGGGGTAATCGCTATCTACGCGTATTCTGCGAGATATGCACCAAGAAATTGAGCAAAGCATCTGGACAAAAAAGAGGAGGAGATCTACCCCGTGATATCAGGGTCAGTTATCGAGTATGGAATCTTGACATTTTTATTAGGGTTTAGACCTGGAAAGTCAAACCAAAGTATTTGGGGGAAAAGCCGGGTTACTATATGGCCACCATGGAGTAAGGCCTAGCTGTCTATCAAAGCATCTTAACCCGGCCTCCGTATGCTTGTGTGTTTGATATCTCTGCAGGGAATAGCGAGCGCTTCAAGGAAGGATCTGTGAAGCCCAAGCTATTCTGGGGACTACTGATGGAGGGATAATAACCCGGTAGGCCAAACTCCAAGGAGTAACCCGGCCCAAAGGACGCTGCGCAGGATCCGGCTAAGGATAAAGAAACTTTCTGAAGGCCCAAGTTTGTAGGCCCAGTAACCCGGATTGTGGGTTACGGTAAAGGGAAGTTAGGGTTTGTGCGACGTGTCCGGGTAGGATCCAGGGTGCGCCTTGGAGGGTAAGCCAGGGGGTACGGGTGCTTTATAAACCGACCCCTAGGAGTAGTTGATTAAGATCTAAGAACCCTAGCAATATCGCTTGATATCGAGCATCTAGTGTAACCCCAGAGTTGAGTTATTATATCAAGATCGGAGACTCGGCGACTTTGATTGTCGGCTACCAGATCGAGTTGCATCATGTTTTCCTCTGAGCTAAACCCTCTCCCAAACGCCTGTGTCGTCTTGCCCCAAGATCAGTTACCCCCGGTAACGTCTGCCGTGATTATCCCACGACAGTATGTATAACTTCCCGGATAAAGTCCGCTGCTAACAGCCGGATAATTTCCTTGCCAATAGCCTTCCGTCTTCTTCCGTCGAATCGACGGAGACTTTGTTTGACGGGTTTAGATCCTGGAATTACCTTGAGTTGGTGCTCAGCAAGTTCCCTGGGTACGCCTGGCATGTCCGCTGGACACCATGCAAAATATCCCAGTTCTCACGGAGGAACTTGATGAGCTCGCTTTCCTATTTGTCGGTCATGCTAGTTCCCACTACGACAAACTTTGTAGGATCTTTGGGATCTAGGATAACCTGTCTTGTATTCTCGGAAGATTTAAAGCTGTCCGCCGGCTTCCGGCTTTCTTTTCCTGCTGGCATTTCCGTTGGCGATACTTCTTTCGCCAGCTCCTTCAGTTCTTCCTTTGCTATCACCTTTTCTGCTCAAAGAGCGTTTTATTTTTCCAGCTCGTTTGCCAATTTGAAGTCTCCATTTATGGTGATTAATCCTCCTTTTGGCCCTGGTATCTTCAGCTTGTTATAGATATAACATGATCTTGCCATGAACTCTGCGAAAGCTGGACGTCCGAGTATTGCGTGATACACGCTTTCGAACGGCACAGCCTCGAAGGATACTTTTTCCTGCCGGAAATGTTCTTTCTCTCCAAAGGTTACGTCTCGGGAAATTTCTCCTAGGGATCGTGCTTGCCTGCCAGGAACGATGTCGTGAAAACGTATGTTGCTATGATTGAGCTGGGTCTCGGAGATTCGCATATGCTTCAATGTATCCAGGTACATTATGTTGATGCTGGATCCTCCATCCATCAGCACTCCTTTTAGCCTAGTATTTTAAACAATAGGACTTACAACTACAGCTTGCGTGCCGGGTTCTAGGATGTTTCCGGGATGATCAGACTAATCCCAGATAATCGGTGTGTTTGAGTACTTGTTCGTGTGGACAGACGACACCGCACTCCTCCCTCGCCGGAAAGCTTTGCTTATCGAAGAGCCGGGAGACCGTGTTGAAGACGACGACGGGTTAATTCTCCCGGCTGACGAGCCCATCCCGCTCGAGAAGACGATGCTCCAGTATCTCATCCAAGTCCGCCTCGTTCGCTTCGACGACATGACGGAGTCAGACGCGCCACGCCCGGACGGCGAGGGACGGTCCAGCGGGGATGGAGGTGACCCTGGAAACGGCGGCGGGGGTGCCGGGGGCCCGTCTCGAGGTTCCGATGGCCGAGGGCGAGGCGGCGGTTCCGGCAGTGGTGGCGCGGCGCGCGATGGCCGAGAGGCGAGGCGTGACCGGAGCCGGGAGGACCCTCACCGGCGATCCTTCACTTGGGTGCGAGAAACGGAGAACGGAGGTGGAGGCAGGCGCCACGTGGAGGGGAGGGCCTCCTTGACCGGGTCAACTACTCCCGCTGAGTGCATGGGCCGGTCGCAGGCTGCTGCTGTGGACCTGGTAGATACGGCGGTGGGGCCCAAGCGTTGGGAGACGGGGGTGTACACGGCTGATCCGATGGAGTGGGAGGCGTCGATGTCAGTTCCGTACTCGGCACGTGGCGAGAGGCGAGTGGAGGTTGCAGTCCAACCGCAGGGGGACTGGGATGCTTTTTCAGATCCCAAGAAAGTGGAGGGGGTTCAGGTGGCAGAGCAGCTGCAGGGGCCATCAGGGGAGACCGTGGCGGTTGCTGCTGGTTCAAATTTCGAACTTCTTGAGCGCGCTACACCGGTTGGCCAGCTGGATTTGGTCAAGGAATCATTGGTGGCTGCTGACAGTTGTGGGCCCGCCTATGATGCGCTGCAACTGCTTTCATCGCCTGGCTTGCTTTCGCCCATACGGACGGAATCTGGAGCAGCACTCACGGAATACGACTCAGACGAGGGCGGGCTCTCGCCAGTTGGCTCGCCGGTTTCCGTTCTGCATACCTTTGTCGTTTCCCTCTCCGACTCGAAGGCCCGGTCTGGGGGCAATGGTGGTACGGTTTTCGAGGAGGCCTCTTCGGTTCGTGCTGCGCGGTCGCAGTCTGTGGACCTTAGCACGCCTGCTCCGGTCATGGACGAGGGCGCCTGCGCCACTGCAGTCACTGCAGTCGCGGACGGGGTGCAGACGTTGCGGCGGTACTATCGGCGCTCTATTTCACCCATCCAGTCGAGGCCAGCGGCGAAGGGGCGCGCCGGACACAAGTATGGCGGCCCCGTTCGGAGGAGTAGTCGACTAAGGGGAAAGTTCTCTCCAGGCACGCCTGTGCGACGGCAACAGCGCGAGCTCATCCTCAAGCTGGGGATCGCGCGACAGACAGAGGTGATTGGTGACGAGGCAGTGGCGGCTTACCTGGACCTCTTCTCTCAGACCTTACGGCAGGAGCAGATCGATGTGATCGTGAGTCTTTTCGGTTGGCAGCCCGAGGCGCTCCCCGCGGTGGACGAGGCACGGGATGAGTGCATGGTTTAGGTTCTAGTTTTTAGCAGTCTTCAGTCTTCCATTCCTGCAACCTTGTGTAAGGTCAGAGTTTGTTTTTGTGATGAGTCATTATGAACCCAGACATCTCGATTGCAATCTAGAATGGGCGTGGATTAAACTCCTCAGGGCCTTCTGATCACTGCCCGCTAGTACTCCGGCTCGCCCCCAACTTTCAATGGGGTAGTAGATTTCACTTCCAGTCCTTTTGGACGAAAGCTGAGGTATTCCAGAAGGTGGTTCTCGAGGCGTGGAATTCAGTGGGGTATGAGCCTAACCCGTTCAAGCGCCTAGATCAAAAGCTCCGTGCCACGGCCAAGCAGCTTTCTATTTGGAGTTCAAAGTTCACCGGTAGCGTGAAGCTGCAGATCCTTCTGGCTAACGAGGTTATCCTTCGGCTTGACACAGCTATGGACTCCATACATCTCTCCCCTGGAGAGCGTGGACTGAGGATGCTTCTGAAGAAGAAGCTATTGGGGTTGTCTTCTCTCGAGAGATCGATTGCACGTCAGAGATCGCGGCAGCTTTGGCTGCAAGAGGGAGACGCTTGCACCCGCTTCTTCCACACACATGCGAGCCATCGCAGCCGGAAAAACTTTGTGGATCACTTGTTAGTGGACGGCTCGAGGATGACCGACCACGTGGACAAAGCCGAGGCGGTGGACGACTTCTTCATGGACATGCTAGGGAGGGACGTAGATCACCCTTTCTCACTAAATCTCGATGTCCTCGGCCTCCCGTCTGTGGATCTACGTCATCTAGAGGCCGCTTTTTCAGTGGAGGAGGTTTGGGCGGCAGTCAAGGAGATGCCTAAAGACAAATGTCCGGGTCCAGATGGTTTCACCAACAGATTCTTTTTATCCTGTTGGGAGGTGGTAAAGGAGGACGTCATGGCTGCTTTTGACTCGCTGGCACGGCTAGAAGTGCGTGGATTTAGCTCGGTAAACCAAGCCCTAGTCTCTTTGCCGCCGAAGAAACTAGGCGCGGAAGAAATCAAAGACTTTCGCCCTATCAGTCTCATCCACAGCTTTGCCAAATTGGTTGCGAAGGTCTTGGCAAGGCGGTTGGCCCCATCTCTCCCCAATCTGGTAGGGGGTCACCAAAGCGCTTTTGTGCGCAGGAGGTGTATCCACGATAACTTCATGGTGGTCCAGGGTACGGCCCGAAAGCTCCACAGCTCACTGACGCCGGCCATTCTCCTTAGGCTTGACATAACCAAGGCTTTCGACATGGTGAATTGGGCTTTCCTTATGGAGGTTTTAAAAAAGTTCGGGTTTGGCGAACGGTTGATCGCGTGGATTTGTGCTTTGCTGTCCACCGCTTCGACACGCATTCTGTTGAATGGTGCTCCGGGGCGTCGCATTTCTCACAGGCGTGGACTTCGGCAAGGAGATCCGCTCTCGCCGCAGCTCTTTATTCTAGTCATGGAGACCTTCCATCATCTAGTGGAATTGGCGGGCAGACTGGGGCATCTATCCCCCTAGCACGGAGTGGGTTGCGGAGTAGGACCTCAATCTACGCTGATGACGTCGTCACTTTCCTGCGTCCCACAAAGCGGGACCTCCAAACTTTCGCCTCACTGTTGATGGATTTCGGGGAGGCTTCGGGCCTCCGCACGAACTTCCAGAAATGCTCGGCGCACCTGATCAGATGCGACGACATCGTGGAGGGACTAGTTGCACGGGAGTTGGAGCGTCCGGTGAAGCCTTTCCCTTTCCGCTACCTGGGGCTGCCCATGTCCCTGAGGAGGCCGACTGCAGACCAACTCCAATACTTGGTGGATTCTGTAGGAGGACGGCTTCCGGGGTGGAGTGCACGTTTGATGAACAGGTGTGGTCGACTGGAACTAGTCAAAACCACGCTTGCTTCAATCCCGATCTTCGCCATGATGTCACTGGACGTTCTCGCGAAGACTATCAAAGCTTTGGAAAAGATCCTAAGGGGGTTTTGTGGAAAGGAAGGAAAGAGGCGCATGGGGGGCACTGCCTCGTTCCTTGGGATAGGGTCTGCATGCCCAAGGCCCTAGGAGGTCTCGGCATCCCAAACCTTTCTAATATGAACTTGGCATTGAGGACCCGGTGGCTGTGGCTGGCGCGCGTAGACCCTTCCAACCCCTGGAGGGAGTTTAACATCCAGCTCCCCCTGGTGGCGAGACAGCTGTTTGAAGCCGCCACCACATCTACGGTCGGAAACGGGCAGGACACTTTCTTTTGGAAAGACAGGTGGCTGCCTGAAGGGAGAATCAAGGATCTAGCCCCCAACCTGTTTGCAAAAGTGTCGAAGCACGCGAAGAGGACCCTCACAGTCAGAGACGGTATCACCGGTGGATGGTTAGGGGGTTTTTCCCCGGACCTGTGAGCAGCAGCTATTGGAGAGCTCCTGAGGCTCGCTCACAGCGTTGCCGCGTTTCAGCTCGTGGAAGGGAGTGTAGACTCCCTAAGTTGGAATTGGGAGACAGACCACACCTACTCTGGGCGCTCCGCGTACCTGACACTATTTGCAGGGGCCACCTCCTTTGCTGGCGCCGACCAGATCTCGAGGTCCCGGGCGCCCGCCAAATGCAAGTTCTTTCTTTGGCTGGCACTGCGGAACAGATGCTGGACGGCTGACCGTCTCGGGAGGCGAGGTCTTCCAGGACCTACGTCCTGCCCTTTTTGCGACCAGCATGACGAGGGCATCGACCATCTTCTCTTAGGCTGCGTGCTCGCAAGAGAAGTGTGGGCTCCCTTCTTGGGACTCTGGGGCCGACAGGACTGGATTCCGAATCCCGACGACACTCTGGTAGATTGGCTCCCTGGCAAATCGCTGGGGGGTGGTGCCTCCCGGGAGGTGTGGACGGCGTTGGCGCTCATCATGTGGTGCATTTGGAGACACCGCAACGAAATATTCTTCGAAGGTAGACAGCCTGGCATGGCCACAGTGTGTCGCACCATATCCGAGGAGGCTGAACGGTGGCGTGCTGCCAAGCTTTTGAGGAAGGAGTTAGCACAGGTAGATCGGTGGAGGTGGGGTGAGTGGTCAGCTTTGTAAAACTCGGTGGGTGGAGTGCGTTCTCGACGTCTGTGTTGACCGCGTTGTAATCCTGGCCTCTTGGCCTTTTCTTCTATGAAACCGATACGTCTTTCCATGACGTATCCTTAACAAAAAAGAATTTCGGGGTTGGTGGGACAACCGCGTTTATTTCTCGAAGTGTTCTCTTCGCCACCTTTGCTGATGGAGTTGCCAAGAAAGTTAGGTTGCATTCTCCTTCAACTCTCGGAAACTTAGGCTCACCTTTTCGCTGTTGTTCTTGGATTTTTTTTCATCAGTGTCAGATTCACTGTCTTCTTTTTCAGCTTCTGGCTTTTGCTTGGAGAACTTCCTTTTGGAATTCTTTCCTTTGCTTCCGGATCCTGCACTGCCCTTCATATGCTTGTTGAGCCGACGTTGTGCGTTGGTGTGGGTGGGTTTCCCGAATTGCGAATGGTGGAAACAATTTTCCGACTTAATTCTTTCCCACTCTTCTTTTGTGTAGGCGATCGGTTATGTGCTTCCTCCTTTCTGTTTGCTCCCATTTTCTCTTCCAAAGGCTATATTAACTTCTTTGGGCTTTTGTTGTGCTTCTGGAGTTGTTTTTTTCTCAGGATGAGAGGTGTTTTTGGCTTGAATCAAAGTGTCGATATTTCCACCTCTCGCTCTGATGTCGTCTTGCGGTTGTAAGCATAGATCCGATATCTTTGTGCTTTTTTGAACCGATCATGAACGGAACGAGTCCGGGTTTTAAGCCATTGACGAAAGCATGCATTGCTTGCACGTCAGTTACTCCAGAGCAGATGTTTTTCATTGCAGTCCACCTTGAGATAAAGTCCACGTATGGCTCATCTTCAAACTGGGTGCAACGGTTTAGCTGGTTGATGCTATTGGGGCGTTTGTACGTTCTCTAAAAGTGCCGAGTAAAAACTCTAGCCATATCATCCCAGCTATCGGCAGTTCTTGACGGGAGCCCGTTGATCCAATCTCTGGCTCCATCCAGTAACATAAGGGGGAGGAATTTTACTGCCTCTAAGTTTGTCCCATTGTTAATCTGGACGGCTGTGTAATAGTCTGAGAGCCAGGTATCCGGGTTTGTGCTACCGGTATATTTTTTATATGTTGGACCAACTTTGGCAAAGCCAGAATGTAGAGTTATTCTTCGGATCCTGTCAGTGAAACACTTAGGTCCGAAGTATAGATCATCTCTTTCCGCTCTATCAATGTGTGCAGAGTATCTACCGGCTGAGTGGATAGAAGGGGATCTACCCCTTTCTTTTCCATTATTGCACGAGCGCGCTTTTCCGGGATTATCTCTGTTTCCTCTGTTATCATGTCCTTTGGGATAAGGTGGAGTTCTACTCCTGTGTCTTTCCTTATTCCTAGGAAAGCTTGCACCAAGATACATTGGTCCTTTCAACATTCTCTCAAGGCGTGCGGAAAATGCCTATCGTCTTGAACTTCCAGAAAAACTATCCAAGGTGCACGATGTGTTTCACGTGTCACAGCTCAAGAGGTGTTTCAAAGATCCAGATCGTGCAGTTGATCATGATTCCATTGAACTGCAAGATGATCTCTCTTATGAGGAGCACCCTATTCGAATTCTCGATGAGACCGAGTGTAAGACTCGCAACAAGAGCACCAAGTTCTTGAAAGTGCAGTGGTCCCATCATTCCGATAAGGAGGCAACGTGGGAGACCAAAGAGGATCTTCGCAAGAAGTATCCGGACCTTTTCTCTTCTCAGTAAGGAATCTCGGGGCGCGATTCCTTCAAGGGGGGTCGTTTTGTAACATCCCAAGTATGAAAACTTCCATTTAGAATGTTTGTTTCTTGTTTTATTAAAAGTTTTGCATCATGTCATCATACTCATTCCTTGTTTGCATTTGTTTTCATTTTGTTCCCATATGTTTTCCTTTGTTTTCACAATTGAAATTCAAACCAATATTTCAAATGCTTGTTCATACTTGTTATGTTACAACTTTCCAAATAAAAGGTTCAAATTAAACTTCCATTTGTTTCCATGAAAAATAAAAGGCTCAACTATTAATTTGTTCTTGAATAATCCACTTAATACAAATTGCATTCAAATTCAAATCACATATTACAAACAGCACCCAATTTGAAATTATGAAAATTACCAAAACAATTATAATCAATTGTTTCCATTTAAACTAAAGGTTCAAACTATTTAAATCTTGTTTTCAATATTTCACTTAATAATCAAATTCATTCAAATTTGAATCAATTTACAAACAGCACTTTTATTTTTGAACTTTTGGAAAACAAAACTTGGCAAGTGTTGCTGTTACATATTTGAACCATACCAAATTTTTCTAAATTTTTCTAACACCCAAAACTTATCTATTTCTTCCTATTTCTTATTCTGCAAAAAAAAAGAGAAACAGAAGATAAAAAAATAAAAAGAAACGCCCAGCGAGGGGCAGTGGGATGCGCCCCACGCAGGCCCAGCCCACCTTTCTCTTCTCCCCATGGCCCGATACCTGTTCTTCCTCCCGTACGGCAGAACATCGCGCGTATCCACGTCGACGGCGCGCACAGCAAACGGCCGAGCTCGCGCCCCTATGCCTATATAGCCTACCCGAGGACCCCCCGAGCTAACCCTAGACCCCTACCTCCTTCTCCCTCGCAGAGCGCCGCCAATTTTTCCTCTCTCTCTGCCACCTCCTCCATCCCTGAACCTCACCGGCGCCACCCTCTCTGAACCCATGGCGCTCGTCGCCGTTGCCGTGCTCCTCCACCCTAGCTGACCCCGGGAATCAGCTCCCCGTATCCTCCTCGTCCTTCTCGATACCTCCCTGATGCCAATTACCTGCTGGATCGCCGCCGCCAACCTCGTCGCTGTCGCCACCGTCGTTCTGCCCCGGGCCTCTGCCACGACTACATCGAGGGTGAGCTACACCCTGCTCCACCCTCCTCTCTCTCTGCATCGCAAGCACACGCACACTCCTTGCACACGCACACGAGCCCAGCAGCATCACGACAGCGAGCAACGCACAGAACTCGCCGCCGGCCACCGTTGTTCTCTGACGAGGTTCAGAAACTGCCACTGAAAAGTTCAGTTAAAACACGAACTGAATGTTAACCTCACTGCGCCCCCTATACTGTCAAAACTGAAAACGCACCGTAGTGGTAACGCACCACTGCTCGCCTTCCGCAGCGCGGGTTCAAGCCCCGGCGCTCGCGAATAAAACCCCAACTTTTTGCGCTGGGCTGCTGACAGGCAGGGGCCACCTGCCAGTGGCCTCTGCTGCCACGTGAGCGCCACGCAGCCCAGGGGCCCTCTGTCAGTGGCTAGGGTTAGCCACTGCAGAGTGAAAAACGTTTTTCAGCTTTTCTTCTTCAAATTAAATCCTTTTTCATTACAGTTTGGTCCCTGCCACTAAAATGCTAATAACTTTTATTTTATAAATCCAAATAATAAAAATAAAATATGTTTGTTGAACCAAATTTAATTATCTATCTATTTAAACCATTTGTATTCTGTTTTGAACAATTCAAATGTATTCAAATTTCAAATTCAAACAATTCATCTTAATTTTGTTTAATTCCATAAATAATTCATACTTAATTCAAATAACACAAATAAAATATGTTTTCCATGCTATTCTGAACCATCTTTCCAAATATAAATTTTGTTTCATGTTTTGGATAATTAAAATTGCTTAAATAATTTGAACCTTGTTTAAATCATTTAAAATTTGCTAAATCCATAACTTGCTCAAATTAAATTATTTTTGAACATATCAAATATGTTTTCAAACTAGAAAAATATAAACTTTTCAAATATGAATTTGAATTTATGTTTTGAACAAATAAAATTCAAATAAAAATTCATACTTGAATTTAATTCAATTAAAACTTGTTTAATCTTGTTTAATTCATAATTAATTCATCCTAAATCCTTTTTTTCAATATTTGAAACATGTAATCCACCCAAAATTTTGTGTTCTTTTCAAATATGAACTTTGCTATCTGTTTTGAACAATTTGAATTGGTGAAAACAACAAATACTTGTGTAACACCTTTAAGTAACCAAAATTCCAAAACTTAATAAATAAATTTCTAAACTTGGTAAACCTTATTTTAAATTGTTTCTATTGTTGTTATTTTTCTGTTTTCCTCATCCATGCATCATACTAATCCACTTTCACCTGTTGGTTAGTTGTAAAACAATTGTTTCAACCATAATTCATGGGCTTTTCATATGCAACTCAAATTGCATATGGGTCCATTTAAACATGTTATGTTACCATGTCAACTAGGTTATTTCTATGCATCAATTAAATGGTCATGCATCATCCCATGATTGTGCACTATGCCATGTTATTGATTGTTTATCTCTCTGCGTTGTTTGTTTGCTTCTTCTCGGATAGACGACGACGTTGAGACAGACGATACTTACGAAACCCCTTCTGAGGATCTAGCTCAGTACCAGGCTGCTCAGTTTGCAGGCAAGTATTCACTCACATGAACCATTGTGTTCCTTTCAACATTGGTTACTGATACTTTCCGTTGTCTATTCTGCTAGCCCTATGAATCGTTGCTTCTGTTCGATCCTATCACATGTTATCCTTTAAACCTGATATAGCCTCACCTCCACACCTATAACCCCATTGCTTGTTGCCCGTGTCCTACTAGCATGCTTAGGGTTGTTTTGCTCGAGTATGTTACCCGTTACTTTCTGTTACTATATTTCTATTGTGTTTTGGGGCTCGATGTTAAACAACAACCTGTTAAACTTGAGGTAATAATATTTTGCTGATAAGGCACCGGCAGGAGGCCCGGCGTGGTTTTGAGGCCTGCTAGTGTCGACCCTAATTAGGAAAAGGGTCTTGTCTACTGATCCATGATGAGCGCACTATCCGCATGTGGGAAGCGTGTATGGGCGCCCCCCTCAATTTGATTCGATTCGCATCTCGTCCAAATCGCCACAGTTAGTTCGGGCTTTCCATTTGATGCACTCATATGAAGGTACGAACCCGAGGCCAGGGTGGAACTTTTGTAGTCGGCATTTAGGGCGGCGTGGTCTTAGAGTGCTATGAGGGTCCCCTTTTCTTCGTGGGGCTCGATTAGCCGCGCACGCACAGCACGTGGTGCTTTGGGCTTGATGCGAAGAAGAGTTGAGTTGTGTAGAGTGCCTCGCTTGGTGGGTTTGATTCCCGTCTGGCGGGATATTCTTACGTGTACGGCCAAATTGGTGCACCCCTGCAGGGATAAATCTTCTCGAGAAGCCGTGTTTTCCGCGGTTATGGTTAACTTGGTGAAGGTACTGGCTAACAAGTACTCAGAACAACTTACACCTAACTAATGATAACTTGACTAGTAATAGCTTTATTGCCACAATAACTTGATCCATCATTAATCCAACTATGTGAGTTATCCTCGGATTGCTTCTTTGGATAAGGGGCGAGATCCAGGATGGGTTTGTTTGGAGTTAGTTATAGTTGGTTACGATACGCTATCTTATCCCCTTTCTGTTAGCCGGAAGTTGTAGTTGTATCTGTAGTTGGTTAGTGCAGCCAGCTGCCGCATCTTTTGTATCACCCTTTCTTCCGTTGAACCCAAAGCATCTGTGCTTGGTGTTGACGGGTTACACTTTGGTGAACTGTGAGTCTTGCTTAAGCGTACGTTGTTGTACTGACCCCTTTGGGGCTGTGGTTTCCGCAGACTACGCTTACGAGGATCCCCGTGACGGCTACTACGTGGAGTTTGACGAGGCTGCTGACGAGTAGATAGCGGACCTGGGCAGGATCCGAGACATCGTGGATGGGCTCCGTCTTTTCATTCCCGGCTTCTTAAGCCTAATTGGATTTGTCTGTACTCAGACTTGTTGAATGCTTCCGCTGTGATGTAATGATGTTATGTTGGGACATGTGTCCTCTGGATGATTGTATTTGCTATCTCTGCTCTAGTGAGAGCTATTTGCAACTTATTTCTATTTATTTGTGTCTTAGAGATATGTTGTGCTATCATTCTGTTAAACGCCGTTGACGTACCATGTGTGTATGGTATGAAGTACGTCAATGGTAGTATCCTGATTTCTATGGGATGGTTTGCGTAGACGATGAACAGTAGGGGTTGGTTGTCACACATACGTGTGTTGGCCTACTCGTAAGAGATGCGGGTGCCGGTAAGCCACGTAATCCAATCAACTACTGTTCAATGGAACTGCGAGTATCCTCTAGAAGTACGGGTGCGATAAATGGTATCAGAGCCTGTCTGCCTGTAGGATCCCTTTTACTGGTCGCAGTTGAGTCTAGAAACTATTTTGTAGCTATATAGGAAAAATGAAACGTGAGAGTAGGAATTCTGCCCTTTTATTTCTTTCCCCACCCACCCTCCCTTTTCTGGTAAGGAAGTGCAACGTTGTTTTCTCTTCTCACCTAAACTTTCAAGTTAGGATTTCACGTATCCTGGGTTCTCTAGGATAGTTATATCTACTAGACCATAGGAATGGAGGTGGTTGCGAAATGATTTATCATGTTGCCTACTCACGATTGAGAACGGAGGCGTGTAAGCCCCGGAAGCAAATCCTCTATTCCTTAAGCAGTAGATATTGATCCTTTAGAATCCCGGATGGGTTTTCCGTAGTACCACAGGTGTTTTGGTCTCGTGTTTCCCGATGTTGCTTCGATATCCTGTTCTTCTCAACATCCTTTTCGTCCGTTGAAACCTTGTTGTTGCTTTCCACTTCAGTTCTCTACCGGCGTCTAATCAAAACTTCCCCGATCATCTGCAGATGGATCTCAGGTTCTACCCGCAGGTGGTTCGGATGACTCGTTGCGAGAGCACCGCCGGTTATCCGGAGATGCTGAGAGACATGGTCAC
Organism: Alopecurus myosuroides; assembly: GCA_028641055.1. Taxonomy (NCBI): domain Eukaryota; kingdom Viridiplantae; phylum Streptophyta; class Magnoliopsida; order Poales; family Poaceae; genus Alopecurus; species Alopecurus myosuroides. The sequence continues at coordinate 149,775,158 of CM054060.1, forward strand.
TTATCTGGGGTTCCGTTGGGCACGAGAGTACTAGGTCTACGAGCAGCAGCGAGAGTTTGACTAGACCTACTACCAGGCTATCGTCTACATTCTGTCAGATGATGGCATGAGCGTTGTCCACCGCTACGAGGCAGTAGGTTCCACAGTGGATATGGCTGTGCAGCAGGCAGCTTATGTGAGTCTCACCGTCCTTCGTGCTGACTACTGGAGATTTGACGATTCCATCTATCGCCACATCCCCCGTGGTTACATCACTTCGGAGGGAGCTCACTTCACTCTCTACGACAACTTGGATGTCTACAAGCATGATAACTCCAGGCTGCACACCATCGCACAGTTTGTGAGGCACAGTGACGCAGTTGCCCGCACACTTCCTCAGGAGTTGGCTTCAGTCAGAGAGCAGCTCTACTTTGCCTTGACTCGTCTGGCGACGTACACCATAGACTTTGTTGGAGATGAGCGCTTTGCACGTTTCGATCTGCCAGTTGTCGTCGTCTGCCAGATGCTGGAGGTTACGAGCCGATCAGAGGTCCACTCCTTAACCTCGGTGCTGGTTACACTGGGATTCCTCGCTTTGGAGCACAGGGAGTCGACGCTATGTACTTCACCACACCTAGAGTCGCTCTCAGACCACGTCAGGTCTATGTGGATCGTCGTTCTACCTACTTTCGTGGGCGTGCTCCTCACCGTACCTCTCGTCGTACTACTCACCGCCGTCCTGCGTGATGAGCATGGGAGTACCGATGTATCCATTCTTAGCTATGTTTAGTTATCCTTTGGCATTCGAACCATTTATGGTGTGTTGGATATTCTGATGTATTTGAACATGTGATGATGTACCTGTTGGTTATCTATTCATGCGTCGGAATAATCTCGCTTTCGGTTTCCAAGTCTATCATTTTTCTGTTGTTGTGCTAAAATGCATTTCCATTCAGGATGCCGCCAACAAGGAACAACCCGCCTGAGCCACCACCAATCACGGAGCTGTTGACTCAGATGACTCAAGTCATGGCACAGATGGCCCAGTTCCAGACTAACCAGAACAACAACCAGAATGCTCCACGAGTCAGTATCAAGGAGTTTCTCAGTCTGGGCCCGAGAGCTTTCGTGGCAACACGCGAGCCTCTGGATGCTGATGACTGGATCCGTGAGATAGCTAGGGCTCTGGAGATTGCTCACGTTGCTGAGGAAGACAAGGTCAAGTATGCATCCTATCTGCTGAAGGGTCAGGCAGCTACTTGGTGGGAGAACTACCAGACCATGAGAGCTGGCTATCCAATCACCTGGGGTTGTTTCAAGGAAGCTTTCCTGAAGCACCACATTCCAGATGGTCTCATGGAAAGGATGCGTGAAGAGTTTTGCTCACTCAAGCAGGGAAAGCTGGACGTCATTGGCTATCAGAGTGAGTTCAATCGCCTCGCTCGTTACGCTGGTGATGAGGTGTCCACTGAGGCTAAGAAGATGGCAAGGTTCCGCAGAGGTTTTAACCCGGAACTCAAGTACGCCCTCACCAACATCAAGGCCAAAGACTTCGAGGAGCTCGTGAACACCGCGCTCAATGAGGAAAATGGGCGCAAGGCGTTCGAGGAGTCTCGAAAGCACTCGCGTGAGGGTGGTTCCTCCTCCAACATGACCACCCCTCCGCAGAAGCGCCGCATCTGGGTGCCAAATGGTGCTGTCACTAGGGCTCCATATGCCCAAGCTTCTCCAGGCTTCGCTCCCCGCCCACCCAACCCAGCTCACATGCAAGGTCAGAGTTTTTCAATGGGGCAGCCAAGGCCAGATACTCCTCGTGTCGTCACTTGCTACAAGTGCAAGCAGACGGGGCACTACGCTGACAAGTGCACTCAGAGGCAGCTACCTCCACCACCACCTCGACCCAACACAAACCAGGCAATGGTGCGTGCTCCCCCGGCTAAAGCCTTCAACTCCAACAACAGGCCTGTCGGGAGGACCGCAAGGGTGAATCATGTCAAGGTCGACAAAGCTGAGGAAGCTGCTGACGTCGTTCTCGGTACATTCCCCGTAAACTCTAACCCAGCTAAAGTGTTGTTCGATACCGGAGCATCGCATTCTTTCATGTCAAAGATCTTTGCGACAGCAGTTAAACTACCTTTTGTTGGTTTGGGTTCCCCGCTAGTAGTAAACTCCCCTGGAGCAACTATGCAAACTTCCAAGATCAGTCACGAAAATAAGATCCTAATTGGAGGTCACATATTCCTTGCTTCTCTCATACTGCTTGGCAATTCTGACATTGATGTCATTCTTGGCATGGATTGGTTGAAGGCTAATAAAGCTACGATTGACTGTGCTCAGAAGTCAATAACTCTGTTCCACCCTTCTGGCCAGAAAGTTTATTCTCCAAATGAATCAAGTTCCATTCAGCTTTACACCCTCGATGCTAAACCTCTACCTCTACTTGAAAATGTTCCGGTGGTTTGTGAATTCCCTGACGTCTTTCCATAAGAGTTGCCAGGGATGCCTCCGGACAGAGCAGTTGAGTTCGTGATCGAGCTTGAACCAAGTACTGCTCCAATCTCTAAGCATCCATACAAGATAGCTCCTCCTGAACTGAAACTGTTAAAGGAGCAAATCGATATGTACATGGAGAAAGGTTACATTCAACCTAGTTCCTCCGCTTGGGGTTGCCCAACTCTGTTCGTTGCGAAGAAGGATCAAACAAAGAGACTCGTTGTTGACTATCGTCCTCTTAACGAGAAAACCATCAAAAACAAGTACCCAATTCCTCGTATCGATGATCTTTTTGATCAACTTGCTGGAGCCTCAATATTCTCCAAGTTGGACTTGAGAATGGGTTACCATCAAATAAAGATCAGAAAGGAAGATATTCCAAAAACAGCTTTCACTACTCGGTACGGTCTATATGAATACACCGTCATGTCCTTTGGTCTCACTAATGCACCGGCGACATTCTCTCGACTCATGAATTCTGTTTTCCATGAATACCTCGACAAGTTCGTTGTGGTATATCTTGATGACATCCTGGTCCACTCAAAATCTGAGGAAGAGCATGGAGAACATCTTCGTCTAACCCTCATGAAACTTCGCGAGCATCGTCTATACGCCAAGTTCTCCAAATGTGAGTTCTGGATTCCAGAAGTTGCTTACCTTGGTCATGTCATCTCTGCCAAGGGTATAGCCATTGATCCAGAAAAGGTTAAAGCAATTGTTGATTGGAAACCTCCTAAGACAGTGAAGCAAGTAAGAAGCTTTCTTGGCTTAGCTAGCTATTGCCGTCGCTTCGTCCAAAACTTCTCAAAGATTGCCAAACCTCTCACTAATCTCACAAAGAAGGACAAGAAGTTCGTTTGGTCTCCACAATGTGATGAAAGTTTCAATCTCCTGAAGACTAAACTCACTTCTACACCAGTTCTGGTTGGCCCAGATACTACCAAACCTTTCCAGATATTCTGTGATGCATCTCTCCAAGGTCTAGGTGCAGTTCTTATGCAAGAACGTCAAGTTGTGGCTTATGCTTCACGTCAGTTGAATGCACATGAGCAAAATTATCCCTCAAGAAATGGAGACAATACTTGTTGGGTAATCGCACTGAAATCTTTTCCGATCATAAGAGTCTGAAATACATCTTCACTCAACCAGATCTAAACCTCAGGCAAAGGAGATGGATTGAAAAGATTAAATACTTTGATCTCACAATTTCTTACACTCCAGGCAAGGCTAATGTTATGGCCGATGCTCTCAGTCGCAAGTCGTATTGCAATAATCTCATGATCATGGAAAGCCAACCTCCACTTCACGAAGAATTCCAGAAGCTCAACCTTGGCCTTGTTCCTCAAGGCTATCTTGCTAGCTTGACAGCCAGTCCAACTCTCGAGGATAAGGTTAGTTCTGAACAACTTCGTGAGGCTGAAATCAAGAAGATGGTAGAACACATCAAAGAAGGCAAGGAGAAATTTAAGTCCTTCTCAATTGATGACAAAGGAACTGTGTTCTTTGAAGGACGCATTGCAGTTCCTCAAGTTCAAAGTCTCAAAGAGATCATTCTCAAGGAGGATCATGAAACTCCTCTTTCCATTCACCCTGGAAGTACAAAGATGTACCAGGATCTTAAGACACAGTATTGGTGGCCTGGCATGAAACGTGAAATTGCTCAATACGTTTCTGAATGCGACGTTTGTCAACGTGTTAAGGCAGTCCATCAGAAAACAGCCGGTCTACTCCAACCTCTGAAAATCCCTGAGTGGAAGTGGGACATGATTGAAATGGACTTCGTCACTGGTTTTCCAAAGTCCAAGAGGGGCAACGATGCAATCTTCGTTGTCATTGATCGTCTCACTAAAGTAGCTCACTTCTTTGCTGTCAAAGAAACAATCTCACCTAGCCAGTTAGCAGAGCTCTACACAGCAAAGATTGTTCCTCTTCATGGTGTTCCACTGGAAATAAGCTCAGACCGTGGAAGTATCTTCACTTCTCATTTCTGGAAAAGCTCTCAAGAAGCATTGGGCACCAAACTTCTGTTCAGCACAGCTTATCACCCTCAGTCTCAGGGGCAAGTCGAAAGAGTCAATCAGATTCTCGAGGATATGCTCAGAGCATGTGGTCTCTCCTTTGGCATGAAATGGGAGGATTGCCTTCCATATGCTGAATTTTCCTACAACAACAGCTTCCAGGCAAGCCTAGGCATGGCACCATTTGAAGCTCTCTATGGCCGCAGATGCAGGAGTCCAATCAATTGGTCTGGAGCTGGTGAACGTTCACTCTTAGGCCCTGACATTGTTAAGGAAGCCGAGGAGAAAGTTTGCATCATTCGTGACAATCTCAAGATTGCTCAGTCTCATCAGAAAAGCTACTATGACAGCAAGCACAGGGATATGATCTATGCACCTGGTGACAAAGCATATCTCCGTGTAACTCCCCTCAGAGGCACTCATCATTTTGGTGTGAAAGGAAAGCTTGCACCAAGATACATTGGTCCTTTCAACATTCTCTCAAGGCGTGCGGAAAATGCCTATCGTCTTGAACTTCCAGAAAAACTATCCAAGGTGCACGATGTGTTTCACGTGTCACAGCTCAAGAGGTGTTTCAAAGATCCAGATCGTGCAGTTGATCATGATTCCATTGAACTGCAAGATGATCTCTCTTATGAGGAGCACCCTATTCGAATTCTCGATGAGACCGAGTGTAAGACTCGCAACAAGAGCACCAAGTTCTTGAAAGTGCAGTGGTCCCATCATTCCGATAAGGAGGCAACGTGGGAGACCAAAGAGGATCTTCGCAAGAAGTATCCGGACCTTTTCTCTTCTCAGTAAGGAATCTCGGGGCGCGATTCCTTCAAGGGGGGCGTTTTGTAACATCCCAAGTATGAAAACTTCCATTTAGAATGTTTGTTTCTTGTTTTATTAAAAGTTTTGCATCATGTCATCATACTCATTCCTTGTTTGCATTTGTTTTCATTTTGTTCCCATCTGTTTTCCTTTGTTTTCACAATTGAAATTCAAACCAATATTTCAAATGCTTGTTCATACTTGTTATGTTACAACTTTCCAAATAAAAGGTTCAAATTAAACTTCCATTTGTTTCCATGAAAAATAAAAGGCTCAACTATTAATTTGTTCTTGAATAATCCACTTAATACAAATTGCATTCAAAATTCAAATCACATATTACAAACAGCACCCAATTTGAAATTATGAAAATTACCAAAACAATTCTAATCATTTGTTTCCATTTAAACTAAAGGTTCAAACTATTTAAATCTTGTTTTCAATATTTCACTTAATAATCAAATTCATTCAAATTTGAATCAATTTACAAACAACACTTTTATTTTTGAACTTTTGGAAAACAAAACTTGGCAAGTGTTGCTGTTACATATTTGAACCATACCAAATTTTTCTAAATTTTTCTAACACCCAAAACTTATCTATTTCTTCCTATTTCTATTTCTGCAAAAAAAAAGAGAAACAGAAGATAAAAAAATAAAAAGAAACGCCCAGCGAGGGGCAGTGGGCTGCGCCCCACGCAGGCCCAGCCCACCTTTCTCTTCTCCCCACGGCCCGATACCTGTTCTTCCTCCAGTACGGCAGAACATCGCGCGTATCCACGTCGACGGCGCGCACAGCGAACGGCCGAGCTCGCGCCCCTATGCCTATATAGCCTACCCGAGGACCCCCCGAGCTAACCCTAGACCCCTACCTCCTTCTCCCTCGCAGAGCGCCGCCAATTTTTCCTCTCTCTCTGCCACCTCCTCCATCCCTGAACCTCACCGGCGCCACCCTCTCTGAACCCATGGCGCTCGTCGCCGTTGCCGTGTTCCTCCACCCTAGCTGACCCCGGGAATCAGCTCCCCGTATCCTCCTCGTCCTTCTCGACACCTCCCCGACGCCAATTACCTGCTGGATCGCCGCCGCCAACCTCGTCGCTGTCGCCACCGTCGTTCTGCCCCGGGCCTCTGCCACGACTACATCGAGGGTGAGCTACACCCTGCTCCACCCTCCTCTCTCTCTGCATCGCAAGCACACGCACACTCCTTGCACACGCACACGAGCCCAGCAGCATCACGGCATCGAGCAACGCACAGAACTCGCCGCCGGCCACCGTTGTTCTCTGACGAGGTTCAGAAACTGCAACTGAAAAGTTCAGTTAAAACACGAACTGAATGTTAACCTCACTGCGCCCCCTATACTGTCAAAACTGAAAACGCACCATAGTGGTAACGCACCACTGCTCGCCTTCCGCAGCGCGGGTTCGAGCCCCGGCGCTCGCGAATAAAACCCCAACTTTTTGCGCTGGGCTGCTGACAGGCAGGGGCCACCTGCCAGTGGCCTCTGCTGCCACGTGAGCGCCACGCAGCCCAGGGGCCCTCTGTCAGTGGCTAGGGTTAGCCACTGCAGAGTGAAAAACGTTTTTCAGCTTTTCTTCTTCAAATTAAATCCTTTTTCATTACAGTTTGGTCCCTTCCACTAAAATGCTAATAACTTTTATTTTATAAATCCAAATAATAAAAATAAAATATGTTTGTTGAACCAAATTTAATTATCTATCTATTTAAACCATTTGTATTCTGTTTTGAATAATTCAATGTATTCAAATTTCAAATTCAAACAATTCATCTTAATTTTGTTTAATTCCATAAATAATTCATACTTAATTCAAATAACACAAATAAAATATGTTTTCCATGCTATTCTGAACCATCTTTCCAAATATAAATTTTGTTTCATGTTTTGGATAATTAAAATTGCTTAAATAATTTGAACCTTGTTTAAATCATTTAAAATTTGCTAAATCCATAACTTGCTCAAATTAAATTATTTTTGAACATATCAAATCTGTTTTCAAACTAGAAAAATATAAACTTTTCAAATATGAATTTGAATTTATGTTTTGAACAAATAAAATTGAAATAAAAATTCATACTTGAATTTAATTCAATTAAAACTTGTTTAATCTTGTTTAATTCATAGTTAATTCATCCTAAATCCTTTTTTTCAATATTTGAAACATGTAATCCACCCAAAATTTTGTGTTCTTTTCAAATATGAACTTTGCTATCTGTTTTGAACAATTTGAATTGGTGAAAACAACAAATACTTGTGTAACACCTTTAAGTAACCAAAATTCCCAAACTTAATAAATAAATTTCTAAACTTGGTAAACCTTATTTTAAATTGCTTCTATTGTTGTTATTTTTCTGTTTTCCTCATCCATGCATCATACTAATCCACTTTCACCTGTTGGTTAGTTGTAAAACAATTGTTTCAACCATAATTCATGGGCTTTTCATATGCAACTCAAATTGCATATGAGTCCATTTAAACATGTTATGTTACCATGTCAACTAGGTTATTTCTATGCATCAATTAAATGGTCATGCATCATCCCATGATTGTGCACTATGCCATGTTATTGATTGTTTATCTCTCTGCGTTGTTTGTTTGCTTCTTCTCGGATAGACGACGACGTTGAGACAGACGATACTTACGACACCCCTTCTGAGGATCTAGCTCAGTACCAGGCTGCTGAGTTTGCAGGCAAGTATTCACTCACATGAACCATTGTGTTCCTTTCAACATTGGTTACCGATACTTTCCGTTGTCTATTCTGCTAGCCCTATGAATCGTTGCTTCTGTTCGATCCTATCACATGTTATCCTTTAAACCTGATATAGCCTCACCTCCACACCTATAACCCCATTGCTTGTTGCCCGTGTCCTACTAGCATGCTTAGGGTTGTTTTGCTCGAGTCTGTTACCCGTTACTTTCTGTTACTATATTTCTATTGTGTTCTGGGGCTCGATGTTAAACAACAACCTGTTAAACTTGAGGTAATAATATTTTGCTGATAAGGCACCGGCAGGAGGCCCGGCGTGGTTTTGAGGCCTGCTAGTGTCGACCCTAATTAGGAAAAGGGTCTTGTCTACTGATCCATGATGAGCGCACTATCCGCATGTGGGAAGCGTGTATGGGCGCCCCCCTCAATTTGATTCGATTCGCATCTCGTCCAAATCGCCACACTTAGTTTGGGGTTTCCATTTGATGCACTCATATGCAGGTACGAACCCGAGGCCAGGGTGGAACTTTTGTAGTCGGCATTTAGGGCGGCGTGGTCTTAGAGTGCTATGAGGGTCCCCTTTTCTTCGTGGGGCTCGATTAGCCGCGCACGCACAACACGTGGTGCTTTGGGCTTGATGCGAAGAAGAATTGAGTTGTGTAGAGTGCCTCGCTTGGTGGGTTTGATTCCCGTCTGGCGGGATATTCTTACGTGTACGGCCAAATTGGTGCACCCCTGCAGGGATAAATCTTCTCGAGAAGCCGTGTTTTCCGCGGTTATGGTTAACTTGGTGAAGGTACTGGCTAACAAGTACTCAGAACATCTTACACCTAACTAATGATAACTTGACTAGTAATAGCTTTATTGCCACAATAACTTGATCCATCATTAATCCAACTGTGTGAGTTATCCTCGGATTGCTTCTTTGGATAAGGGGCGAGATCCAGGATGGGTTTGTTTGGAGTTAGTTATAGTTGGTTACGATACGCTATCTTATCCCCTTTCTGTTAGCCGGAAGTTGTAGTTGTATCTGTAGTTGGTTAGTGCAGCCAGCTGCCGCATCTTTTGTATCACCCTTTCTTCCGTTGAACCCAAAGCATCTGTGCTTGGTGTTGACGGGTTACACTTTGGTGAACTGTGAGTCTTGCTTGCCAGTACGTTGTTGTACTGACCCCTTTGGGGATGTGGTTTCCGCAGACTACGCTTACGAGGATCCCCGTGACGGCTACTACGTGGAGTTTGACGAGGCTGCTGACGAGTAGATAGCGGACCTGGGCAGGATCCGAAACATCGTGGATGGGCTCCGTCTTTTCATTCCCGGCTTCTTAAGCCTAATTGGATTTGTCTGTACTCAGACCTGTTGAATGCTTCCGCTGTGATGTAATGATGTTATGTTGGGACATGTGTCCTCTGGATGATTGTATTTGCTATCTCTGCTCTAGTGAGAGCTATTTGCAACTTATTTCTATTTATTTGTGTCTTAGAGATATGTTGTGCTATCATTCTGTTAAACGCCGTTGACGTATCATGTGTGTATGGTATGAAGTACGTCAATGGTAGTATCCTGATTTCTATGGGATGGTTTGCGTAGACGATGAACAGTAGGGGTTGGTTGTCACACATACGTGTGTTGGCCTACTCGTAAGAGATGCGGGTGCCGGTAAGCCCCGTAATCCAATCAACTACTGTTCAACGGAACTGCGAGTATCCTCTAGAAGTCCGGGTGCGACATTGCACCATACCGATAAAGTGCGATTCACCATAATATCGGCGATCTGAGAAAAATCCGGCGTCATAGTCTTCTTCGACTGGGTATAGGGCGGGTGGGATAAATTTGCTTCCAGCACAGAATCCCATTGCCTCTGCAGTTAATCCGATAAAGATGTTTGCAGATCCAATCGGTAAAACGCACTTACAGGATGATTCCATGCTGGCATGTACGATCCGTTGTCGAGAAAGCGCCGGACATCGTTGTCGAATTCCAGGCTTCCGACAGTTATAGTACTGACAATTCCACCGAGTATCACCGATCGAAACATAACACCTGACGTCGCTGGCCCCACGGTGGGCGCCAACTGTCGAGACATCGTAGTAGAATTCATAGACAGGGGTGTCATGAGACTACTGATAGAGACGTGGGGGGACGTGGTAGTATGACGAACAAGGACACCAGATTTTTACCCAGGTTCGGTACGTCGTAACTAGGCAGCGTTCCTACTCCTGCAATCTCACTAAATCAGGACTGAAGCCTGAAGTATACAAAGTACAATGTGAGTTAGGTTTAGCTACTCGACAAGGATCAACCTCTCGGCGAGTTAGCTTCTAGCCTATTGTCTCTCTCTTTCTTATCTCCCACCCGACTTTATATAATAGCCGGGTTAGGGCTTACAGAAAAGGAAACCTAGAAGATTACAGTAAGTTCTAACTTGGAAGGCAAGAATTCTCCTTCTACTCCAAGCCGTACCACCTGGGCCGTGGTCCGGGTTCTTCTAGAATCCGGCTTCTGCGCGTCAGGTGAGTGTGCCGCCTAATGGACCGTAATCCATTACCATTCAGGCCACCCTGGTAATCTGGCACTTTAGGACACCATCTGATATACCCCTAATTGGTATATATCCGACAGTATTGCTTAAGCTTGGAGGAGGCTGAAATCATTAATGCATAAATACCCCAATCAAAAGCTTCCCAAGGAGATTATTATTAATAATTTCCATGCAAGGCTTTCATGTCATGCAAAGGACCTTATTGATGCCTCTTCTAATGGTTCCTACACGAGCAAGAAGATTGATGCTAATTGGGATCTTATTGAAAGAATTCAGCACAATACTAAAGATTGGGAGACGGATAAAGATAAAGAGCCAGGTATAAACTATGAATATGATTGCACTAAATCTTTTGCTGAAACTATTTTTTTAATATGCTTAGTGCTAAATATGGTCTCGATTCTCAAGTAATTGTTTAACTTAGCAAAATGTTTGCCTCTCATGTTAGTATTCCTAAAGTAAAGTGGGTCAAGTATTATGAACCTTATAAGGATAATATTAAAGAGAAACAATTCTCTAGTAGTGAAATACTTTTTAACACTATTGATCATGTTTTACTTGTTGTTCACTTTGAGAAGCCGGCTTTTCCTGTTAGATTATAGGAACATTCTTTTGTGAATAACATTGTGAACAAAAGTTGTGAGAAAATTAATGAACCTGAAAATCAAATAATTGTGGAACCTACGGTTGCTATGATTAAAGATCTAGCTGCTGAAAATGTTGATGGTTGTGATGTATATTTTTGTGAGGCTGCCTCTAATCAACTGGCACCTAATAAGCATCATAGATCTGTTGTTGGCACACATCTTGTTTCTATTAAAATAGGTGAACATAATTATTATGGACTTTGCGATTAGGGATCAAGTGCAAGTGCCATACCTTTTTCTCTTTATCAAGAAATAATGAATAAAATTGCTCCGTGTGAACATGAAGATATTGATGCTACTATTGAGCTTGCCGATAGAAATACTATTTCACAGTGGGTATTATAAGAGATGTTGAAGTTCTTGTGGTAAGTAAATACCCCGCTAACTTTTTAATACTTGGTTTAGTTGAAGATAAATCTTGTCCTATTATATTTGGTAGACCTTTCCTTAATACCTGTGGTGTTGTTATCGATTGTAACAAAGAGAAAGTGTTTGTCAAATTTGGTGATGAACATTATGAATTTAACTTCAGTAAGATTGCTAGACAACATCATGATAAAGAGTTACCTAATAAAGATCTAGTTATCGAAAGAATTTCGTCTATTGTTATTCCACCTGATGATCCTTTGCATAAATCCATGGAAGAACATGAGAATGACATGTATATGCAGGAAAGAAATAAATTGGAGGATATTTTCCACGATCAACCTGCTATTATCAAACACAATTTTCCTGTAGAATCTTTAGGGGCACCTTTACCACCTAATGGAAACCCAGTATTCGATCTTAAAGTTCTTTCTGACACGCTTAAATATGCTTATTAAGATGAAAAGAAAATACAGCCTATCATTTTCAATGCTAACCTTTCAGAGTACGTAGAAGAACGTTTATTAGAAACACTCCGGAAGCACCGCAAATCTATTGGTTATACTTTGGATGATCTTAAATGCATTAGTTCCATTCTATGTCAGCATATAATTAATCTTGAGCCTGATGCCAAGCCGGCGGTTGATCATCAATACCGATTAAATCCAAAGATAAAAGAAGTGGTGAGAAGTGAAATATTAAAACTTCTTGAAGCGTGTATCATTTATCCTATTGTTGCTAGTAGATGGGTTAGTCATGTCCATTGTGTCCCCAAGAAAGGAGGTATGGCTGTTATTGCTAATGGTAAAAATGAACTTATTCCTCAAAGAACTGTAGTAGGGTATAGAATGTACATTGATTTAAAAAAATTAAATAAAGCTACTAAGAAGGATCATTATCCTTTGCCCTTTATTGATCAAATTCTAGAGAGATTGTCTAAAATTACTCACTTTTGCTATTTGGATGGTTATTCTGGTTTCTCTCAAATCCATGCTAGAAAACAAGACTATGAGAAAACTAATTTCACTTGTCCTTATGGTACTTATGCTTTTAGACGCATGCATTTCGGTTTATGTAATGCACCTGCTACTTTTCAAAGATGTGTACATGCTCTTTTTTCATGGTTTTTGCGAGGAAATTGTGGGGTATTCATGGACGATTTCTCTGTCTATGGGACATCTTTTGACAGTTGCCTCCATAATATTAACAAAGTTTTGCAGCGATGTGAGGATACTAATCTTGTTTTGAATTGGGTGAAATATCACTTTATGGTTAATGAAGGAATTGTTCTTGGTCATAAAGTTCTGAAAGAGGCATTGAAGTTGACAAGGCCAAAGTCGATGCAATTGAAAAGATGCCCTATCCTAGGGACATCAAAGGTATACGTAGTTTTCTTGGTCATGCTGGTTTCTATAGAAGATTTATTAAAGATTTTTCTAAGACTTTAATCCCTCTTACCAAACTTCTTCAAAAAGATGTTTCTTTTGTTTTTTATGATGATTGTAAAGAAGTCTTCGAAATTCTTAATAAAGCTTTAATAACTACACCTGTTGTTCAACCGTCTGATTGGAATTTGCCTTTTGAAATTATGTGTGATGCTAGTGATTTTGCTGTATGAGCTGTTTTAGGGCAAAGGATAGATAAGAAATTGAATGTTATTCATTAAACTAGTAAGACCTTAGATAGTGCTCAAAGAAATTATGTTACCACTGAGAAAGAGTTTTTGGCTGTTGTTTTTTACTTGTGATAAATTTAGTCAGTATATTGTTGATTGTAAAGTCACTATTCATATTGTCGGTCCAGTGGATACCAGGGGGTGCCGTTGGAGGCTTTTTCTTCGATAAAAGGCGGACACATGTCCGACGGTCGGACGTAAATTTAAAACTAGATGCCGATGAAGATGCTCCGAGACTAACTTCAAGTGCCAATATATCCTTGGATCCTAGTCCAGGGGCAAGAAGAATCCGATAAGAAGAGCATCGATCGCCCGACCATATGCACCCGTGTGCATGCATGTGTAGTACGTGCGCGGCCGGTTCGTCCCGTCCAACGGAGACTGAATCCAGCTAGTATAAGATTCCCGTGGAAAAAGAAAGGAGCGGTCAAACTCGTCACGCACGCACACCTGTATAGGACCGATCTCTGACATGTCGCGCCGAGCGAGCGCGCGCGTGCGTGCGTGCGTGCGATCTCCTCTTCCTCCGCGAGTTCCAAACCACAAATAGGCACAAGGGGCTAGTACGCGCGAGCTGGGGGACGGCAGCCTAGGCTTGCTCGCCCTATAATACGTTGCTACCGAGGCAAATCACTGCATTGCATTGCATGGACTGCTGGTACGACCTGCTTGGACTGGCTATGCCAAATTTTGCAACTGCCATTTGCATTTTGCAAGTACGTACATCACCAGGCTGATATTTGATATGTATCATCAGTTTCAACGTACACGCACGTCGAAACCTGGTTGCTATACTCTAAAAAGTGCAAGACTAGAAACTGAAAGCGTCAATCTAGTGTGGATCTCACTCTGAACATATTATATTTGCACTCCACTGTTATCTTCTGTTGATCATTCCTTGGTACCATAATCAAATGATCCAAACCCACTGTCTCCCCCGCATCAGTCGGGCGCGCGCGTCTCTCTTCGTATCGAGAAGCGCCCGCCCAACCCCAAAGGGCGAGAAAGGTTAGCCCTAAAGGAAAGGCCATGGTGACTCGGATTAAAGTAGATGAGCCGGGCTTGCAAGCTGTGCCCTCTACAAGGACACACGCCCTTGTCTTCCGGGCACACCAGAGGAGATGAACAGTGCTACCACGCACCAAAGGAGTGCGCTAGCCTGATCCAGCCCTCCCGTCCGTCGACATCGATCTCTCGCGGCCGGCTCATGCGCAGCACTGCGCAGGGAGAATGTTAATAATCCTAGTGCAACTAGCTAGCTAGCTTGCTAGGTGTGGCCATCATTTGGATATAATTGAACAGCTACAACGGGCGTGCTAGTATCATTGCTAGTATTTGCTGCAATTGTATGTACGTGTAGATCTACTACTGCATATTCGAAACAGAACTTGTGCCACTGGTAGAAAATAGGCCTACAGTCCCGGTTCGCCAGGCCCATTAATCCCGTCCGGGCAACCGGGACTAGCTATGCGCGACTAAAGGCCCCCCTATAGTCCCGCCACTTACGGACCGGGACTAAAAGCCCGTCCACGTGGGCGCTAGGGGTCCGTCGCGGCGGAGGACCTTTAGTCCCGGTTCTTGTGGTTAACCGGGACTGAAAACCTGCGCAGGTTTAGGGTTTTACGCCCCCTAAACCTGTTTCCTTTTTAATTTGTTTTGTTTTAATTTCAGTACACATATACATGCATATATATATATATATGAAATATCAAACAAGGAGAATTCAATAGGAATATATAATATATATTCAATATCGGGTGACCATATATACAACTTCGAACAAGTTTCCATATTACACAATTAAGATGGACGAGCATACACAAATTCGCACAAGTTTCAAAGTACTCAGGGCTTATACATGCGGATAATAGTCATCGTCGGTGGACGCATGGAACTCTCCTTTCTTATGGATGACATGCCTAAGGAAAAATCCTGCTATTTCCTCTTGAATTGGTCGGAAGCGAGCTTCTGGAGTAAGCGCCCTCCGCAAGTTATTGAGACCCTTCCGCGTTTCCTCGTCCTTCTTCCTCTCAGATATTTCTTTCCGTATGTTCTCACAGACATAGTATCCACATAGACCGGTCCCCGGTGGCTGCTTATCCACACCTTTGACCACATTTTTAAATTGTAGCAGATCTTTAAATTCACCGACATGTTCAAGTGAGAGCCGTCTCCAAACTCTACAATGCAAATAAAATTAAATGAACAAGGGAGTTATTAGCTTAGAAAATGAACAAAAGAGACCGATCGATATAGAGCGCAAATGATTAAAAAATAATTACCTTTGCATCATTTTTCTCATGTTGACCCAAAGATCTGTATTTGAATTCATAGAGTCAATGATCAAAACTAAGGACTTGTGAAGATCAATTTTTAGCAGAATCCAGTGGTACCTGCGGACACATTAGATGCACAGTCATGCATAATTTATCGATTGGACATACCATGCATGGAGTAAACAAAAGAGAATGGGAACATGAGAGAAACACTCACCCAAAAAGGTAAGGAAATAGAATATATCTTTTGGATTCAAGCTTTTTTAAAAAATTGTACAAGTCTTTCTCCACGTCTTTGGGATGATTTTCTAACATAGTTCCATTAATGATTTGTGGGTCAATGAACCCAACATCATGGATGAGTCTTACTTTGCATTCCCAAATCTTCAATCTGCATAATAGCGTACGGAACAATATAGTTAGGACAATATATATATATATATATATATATATATATATATATATATATATATGTATGTATATGTATATAGTGTAGGCAATGAAGAACGAGATGAGGTAGAAATAAATCACTTACAGAACGTAGCAACTCAGGATAGATTTGTCGAGCTCACGCATATTGAACAGCTGGAACAATTCACTCAACTCAACTGTTACAGAGTACTTTTTGGTGTGATGCTCCTCTGTATAATCCACATACACATATTCTTTGTCGGTCCATGCTATGAAATCTTTGTACCAACGTAGCAGACTTTGCATTAGTGGTGGTAGATCCTTTTCCTTCGCAGCCTCGACGAGAGGCCCTTTCTTCACATATTTTAATGCTACCTCACCCATTGGCGTCTCGTCCAGGCCTAACGAGGCACGAAGAGACACACCCATGTCGGACGCATATTTCATGGCACTCTCTACAGTCATTCCAACTATTGCCAAAGCATTTATGACCTCGGGGTCCTGTTCCGGAGCGGCTTTCACTATGAGCGGGGGGATCGATTGTTTACTCTGCATCCCGAGCTGGGCAACTTGTTTCCCGCTTTTTATCATTTTTCCTTTTCCTTTCTCCTTCTCCAATATTCCTGTTTGCTTACGAAGTTCAATATCATAGTCTTTAGGCAAATTCTTCACGGATTGGGACACTGTCGACAAAAAATCCGTAGCCCAATAGTCTACAATCGGAGGGAATACTTCCTTGGCCTCAGGCTCCTTTAGCGCCTTCAGTTTGCCCTTCCATTTGTCAACGTCAGCCTTCACGACCAATTTGGTTTCAGCATCACTAAGTTCTCAAGGCCTTGGGGGGAGAGGCTTCACTGATGGCTCCGGTACCCGTGTGGTCTTAGGTACATAAGGGTCCGGGTTAATAGACCAAGAGCGGGTTCCCTTGCTGGCCGCCTGCTTCTGTTTCTTCGCTGGAGGAGGAATGGGGGGCGACGTCTGCTTATCCTCCGGAGGAGGAATGGGGGACGACGTCCGCGTATCCTCCGGAGGAGGAATGGGGGGCGACGACGTCTGCTTTTCCTCCGGAGGAGGAATAGTGGGAGACGTCTGCTTTTCCTCCGGAGGAGGAATGGGGGGCGACGTGTGCTTAACCGCCGGAGGAGGAATCGTGGGCGACGACTGCTTAACCGCCGGAGGAGGAAGATCGGGGGACGGCGTCGAATGGCGTGAAGGAGGCGTAGGTGAACCAGCACCACCACCACCACCACCAGCAGCACCTGCACCATCGTAGGGGGTGGACTTGTTAGCCTTGGCGTCTCGCCTGGAAACACTATGTACTTCTTTTTCCATAGAATGAACTGGCGCTTGACATCTCCAAGTCTTCTCTCCCCTTCGGGTGTAGCTATGTCAATCTCCAGGTCCTCAAACGCTTGGACTATGTCTTCCACCGTGACACGAGCATAGCCATATGGAATGGGGTTGTTGTGATGGAGTGCTCCAGGTGTATAGGGTAAAGCACTGCCGGTAGCCACCTTCATGGAAATGTTCCCCACGGGATAATGCAGATCACATTCTTTCATCTCCTTTACGTCATCCACGGGGTAGTGAGGCTCCGGTGCACGACTCTCGATCATCGGTGCATTAGCACCTGCAGTCGGGGCCTCCGTGGAAGCCACGCTGCTTCTCCGCTCCTGGCTTCCGAGATCCGTTGCATGTTCTTGATGCGGCCCTGCAGCCGACGCTTTTTCTTTCTCAAGTATTCCCGCCACGACCTTCTTCAGGTCAGAAACTTCCATTGCAAGATTTGCCAGTTCATCTGCAGCCCGGTCCGTACCTCTCCTACGGCTTCTGTAACAGTACGGGTCACCCTCCTGGGAAAACCCTACTTTCCACGGCAATCTGCCTTTGCCTCGTATATGTCCTCCGTGTTCAGGATTTCCGAGGGCATGGGTCAGTTGGTCTCTCTCTCTGTTGAACGTGATCTTGCCCTGTTGAGCTTTGGTCATTGCGTCAACAAGGTCTTTTGTGGGAGCAAACTTTTTCTGCCGGTGAACACACTCCCATGTCTCCGGGTCTAGCGATCCCCCATGCCCGTACCACCACATTTTGGCTCTTTCGTCCCATCCCTCTGTACCTAGACGGATTCCTCTTGCCCTTAGGCCGTCCTCCATTGCCTGCCACTTAGGCGCCGAAACGCGGTATCCTCCTGGCCCCATAACATGATGGTACTGTTTCTTTTTCGCATTAGCCTTATTTTTTGCCGACATTTCCTTGAAATGCTCCGATTTATGTTGCGTCACAAATTCTGTCCAATCATCTCTCAGTTTCTCATATTGTCCAGTGAAAATCGGAGTCTTGCCCTTGCTGACATATTCACGGAACAATTTTTTCTTGAAGTTCCGGAATGCTTCGGCCATCTTCTGAAGAGCGAACTCTTTGACTATCCTCCTCCTCTGACGTCCACCCGGAACCTCCTCACCGAGTTCATCTTTTTTGTTGTATTCCGGAGGTAGAATGAAATGTGCAATAAGCTTTCTAAACATAATCTTTTTCGTTCTCTTGTCGACAAAAGTGAAACCAATACGTGCTTTCTTTGGCTCCTTCCATTCCTGGACGGTGATCGGGACGGTGTCTCTAACAATGACTCCGCATTGGTTGATAAACTTTGTGGTGTGTTGTAGGGGCTTGCCGATTTCACTGACTGATTCGATGGTATATGTTTCTCCATCTTTCATCGCCTTGGATTTGCCACGCTTTGTCATACTAGATCCGACCGAGGGCTAAAATAAGAAAGAGAGTCGCGCGCGTTAGTCTTTGCAATTGGACCGAGGGCTAAAATATATACCTCGCCGCAGGTGGTTGTTCTTTGCAATTGGAGATCGTCGTTTGTCGACGGTTGACCTCCGTCATCAATGTCCATTCCTTCATCTCCTTGATCATCGACAATGTCCGTTTCTTCACCTGTTTGCTCGTCGACAATGTCTGTTCCTTCACGTTCTTGATTATCAAAGTTCAGATAAGAAGAGACTACATCCTCTTGTTGCTCATCTTCTGGGCCCGGCACATAAGGGATCGGGTTGGCTATCATGCCGTATATAAAACCTTCAGCCTCCTGATCCGTAAACGGTAAGGCTCTATTGTCCGCCATATGTCACTCCTGCAGACATGCATGTAGTAAAAATTAATTAAGTATATAGGAGACTTAGCAAATAATTTTCGTAGAAGGAGGGAAAACAGATTTGCAGGGTTTTGGATGGAAGAACGATGACCACCGGAGGGGGAAAACCATACTTTAGAGGTGTGTCCAACATTAGTTTCTCAAATGACTTGGAGAACCCCATAGCTAGGTTGCATTTGCTTTCCTGGTCATTTTGGTATATTACACTTAATATTCTGAATTTATTGAATTAAAACTTATTTTCATTATTTTAATGAATTTAATACAAATTAAAATATGGTCTCATTTTGAACTTTGTCAAACATGAATGAAAATGATATAAATAGATAGCTTACATTTTTCTGAACATTTTGCATATTTTTCCAAAAAAAATTAAATTATAAATTAAAAGTTATTTAATTTAGAAGGTTATTTATATTCTGTAATTTAGAACAGTGGGCAGGTGACGTCATCATGACGTCACCCCTGGCGTGGCCGGCGGTTGCAGATTAGGATCTCGGATCGACGATTCCGGCCACGGGGGATGCAACGGAGATGGGGACGAGGCCACTGTGCTGCTCGCCACGGGGGAGGGGACGGAGATGGGGACGAGGCCACGGCCACTGTGGTCTCGCCGGCGGCGAATCTGGCCGCGGGAGCGAGCGCGAGGGACGGCGACGGCGACGGCGCGGCGACGGCGTTGGTTCGGCGTTGGTTCTAGGGCGACGCCGTTGGTTCTAGTTCGATGGCGTTGGTTCTAGGGCGACGGCGACGGCCCGCGGGGAACCTACCGGCCGGAGAGACGGCGACGGGGCGGGGGCGGAGCAGGGTGGAGGCGGTGGAGAGAAGGGCGCGACGAGGGCGACGGCGCGGCGACGGCGACGGCGATGGCGACGGCGACGGCGATCTGCGCGGGCGACGGCGACGGGGCAGAAGACAACTGGGCGCCGGCGCGAATGAAGACGAGGGTTTGGGGACTTAGAAAATTTTGGGGCAGGAAGGCATCGCACATATATAGGTCAAGCCTTTAGTCCCGGGTGGTGTCACGAACCGGGACTAAAGGTCCCCTGGGTACCCTCCGCGGGCCTTTAGTCCCGGGTAATGTCACGAACCGGGACTAAAGGTGAAAATTTTCGCTGCGTTTTCGTTCCCGCGCAGAACGAGCCTTTAGTCCCGGTTCGTGACACCAACCGCGACTAAAGGTGGTTATTCGAATACAAATAATAGATGCATGCAATCTTAAAAATACAAATAATATATCAGAAAATTCAGAAAAATAAAACTAATTCTTTTTCCAATCTTAAAAATACAAATAATATATCAGAAAATTCAGAAAAATAAAACTAATTCTTTTTCCAATCTTAAAAATTCCCATAGATAAAAAAGGCAGTACATAATGGCAAGAGTGGATCTAAACCTAAACGGAGAGCATAGATGCATGCATGATCTGATATCTGCTGCTAGTCATACTCCTGCCTAGGCCTACATGAGAAAATTCAGAGCCCAGGACTGGGCCTGAGGGTAGCGCAGGCGGGGGATATCGCCGGCCCTGATGTAGTCCATGACGCTCTGTAGAGTCCGGCCGGACCACCATAGCCGACGACCGGCCTCGTGAAAGTTCCCAGGAGGCAGGCCGTCCTCCTCATACCTGGCGAGCGCCCTCTCACGCCGATTGATGAAGAAGGCATCCCAAGTATGTTGGTTATCGGGAAGCCAACTGGGATCTCTCCGCTGCTCCGGCGTGAGCTCGTGGTAGTAATGGTTCGTGATGGCCGCCCGACGTGCCACACCTTGAGGAAGAGGAGGGAACGGCACTCCTCCGGCGCTCAACATCCAACCGGCGGGAACACTGTAGCCGGGCGGGCAGGGGTAGTTCGAGGCGGAAAGTGCCTCCGCCTGGATGAATGTTAGAGTGGGTACGGTAGAAGCCATGAGAGAGTGGTGAGTTTGTATGTGTTTATGCCAATGGTGTGGCAATGCATACATATATATACTGAGAAGAAAACATCCTTTTAGTCCCGGTTGGTGTCCCCAACCGGGACTAAATGGTTAGGGTTTCATTGGGAAACGGATCATCCCTTTAGTCCCGGTTGGTGTCACCAACCGGGACTACATGGGAATTAGGGTTTCGTTTCGACCAATCAGATAGAATCACACGGATCGTGTGTTTCTTTCAACCGCTTGTGATTCGTTGGATCCGGAGTGTGTTTCTTTCCAGCTGTTGTGAGCCGTTGAATGAGATGTTTCTTCACCGATGGGTCAAAACCCTAGCTCAACACTCTGTGAGCCAGAGCGGAATGTTTCTTTCCAGGACCGATGGGTATAAACTGCCACGCCTCGAGCGCTTCTTCTCCATCCCTCTGCACCGTCGCGCTTCCACCATGCCTCCGAGGAGGAACAGCACCACCGGCTTCCGCGGCGTCCGAGCACGGCAGAACGGAATGTTCAGCGCAGATATCCGCTTGGGGGACGACCGCATCCCCCTCGGCACCTTTGCGACGGCGGCGGAGGCAGCCCGCGCCTGGGACGCGGCGGCCTGGCGCCTCAACCGCCTGCGGTCGCTAATGAACTTCAACGACTGCCACACCGTCTGGGAAGCGGAGGCCAGGGCGCCGAAGCCGCAGATCATCACTGCCGCCGACCACCTCCACCTCCGCCACCGCGCGTTTCAGGGCCTAGTCGACGCCAGGGAAGACCGCGTCGTCCGCGAGTATTACCGAAACAACCCGGGGGAGGAGAGCGCCGACGAGGAGCTCTGGCAGACCCGCGCGGCTCAGCGGGCGGAGCGCCGCCTCGAACGCCACCTCGCGTTAGATGCCGCTCGGGAGGCGAGGACGAGGGCGCTGCAGGAGCTTCGTCGGGCCGACCGCGCCGGCGAAGTCTGGGCCTCCGACGATCCGAGGTGGGGGCCTATCTCGGACATACCATCATGCACCTCCGACGACGACGAGGAGGTCACGGACGAGTTCGGCGACGATGATGACCCGGAGGAGGTCACCGACGAGTTCCCCGACGACGACGGCGAGGAGTAGTGTTCGTCTGTTTTCTCTTTTTAATAAAAGAATTTGCATTCCGGCGACACTGCGGCGCGCTAGCGCGTCTGTTTTCTGTTTTTAGTAAAAGTTTGGTACAATAAATTAATTAGAGATAATATAATTCAAAATGATCCATTAAACATGATCCATTCAACAAAGTTTGGTACAATAAATTATTACACATCAATTCTTCCCTTGTGTCCCCGCTTTCTTACGATTTGGACGTATCCATGGAGCATCCTCATCATTTAACTTAATGCTTGGGTCAGAGTTCACTTTGAAGGGCGGGATTTCACCAAACATATTATAATCTTCTGACATGTCTGTCTTGTCCTCCACTCCCACGATGTTTCTTTTCCCTGAAAGAACAATGTGACGCTTTGGATCATCGCATGATGCACTGATCGTTTTCTTATCTTTCCGTTTCCTCGGTTTGCTACTCATGTCCTTCAAATAGAAAACCTGAGCGACATCTTTGGCTAGGACGAATGGTTCGTCAAGGTAACCAAGATTGTTGAAATCCACCATTGTCATTCCGTATTGCTCGTCCACCTTTACCCCACCTCCTGTTAGCTTGAACCATTTGCACCGGAACAAAGGGACCTTAAAATAGGGTCCATAGTCAAGTTCCCATATCTCCTCTATGTAACCATAATATGTGACCTTTTGCCCAATCTCGGTTGCTGCATCAAAGCGGACACCACTGTTTTGGTTGGTGCTCTTTTTATCTTGGGAGATCGTGTAAAATGTATTCCCATTAATCTCGTACCCTTGGAAAGTCGTTATAGTCGAAGATGGTGTCTTGGCCAACATGTACAGCTGATCTCCAACATCATTGTCATTCATTAAATGTTTTCGCAACCAACTGCCGAAAGTCTCCATGTGGGCCTTTCTAATCCATGATTCAGTCTTCCCCGGGTTGTTCGAGCGTAAAATATTCTTGTGTTGCTCGAAATACGGAGCCACCAAGCTCGAATTTTGCAGAACTGTGTAGTGTGCTTCAGTCATAGAATGACCGTCCATACATATCGTTGATTTCCTTCCGATCGTGCCTTTTCCACTTAGTCTCCCCTCGTGCCGCGATTGAGGAATACCAATCGGCTTAAGGTCAGAAACATAGTCAATACAGAACTCAATTACCTCCTCATTTCCATAGCCCTTTACGATGCTTCCTTCTGGCCTAGCACGGTTACGAACATATTTCTTTAATACTCCCATAAACCTCTCGAAGGGGAACATATTGTGTAGAAATACAGGACCGAGAATGGAAATCTCTTCGACTAGGTGGACCAGGAGGTGCGTCATAATATTGAAGAAGGATGGTGGAAACAGCAACTCAAAACTGACAAGACATTGGACCACATCGTTTTGTAACCGTGGTAGATCTTCTGGACTGATTACCTTCTGAGAGATTGCATTGAGGAATGCACATAGCTTCACAATGGCTACTCGAACATTTTCCTGTAGGAGGCCCCTCAAAGCAATCGGAAGCAATTGCGTCATAATCACGTGGCAGTCGTGAGACTTCAGGTTTTGGAACTTTTTGTCCGCAATGTTTATTATTCCCTTTATATTCGACGAGAAGCCAGACGGGACCTTTATACTGCTCAGGCATTCAAAAAAAATGACCTTCTCTTCTTTCGTAAGAGCGTAGCTGGCACGACCTTGAAACCATTCCGGATGCCGGTCATCTGGGTCTTTCAAAAGTTGCTGATCCTGCCGTGCTTCCTTTGTATCATTTGTCTTCCCATACACGCACAAGAAGCTTAGCAGGTTCACGCAAACATTCTTCGTAACATGCATCACGTCGATTGCAGAGCGGACATCTAGGACTTTCCAATACTGTAGCTCCCAAAATATCGATTTCTTTTTCCACATGGGTACGTGCCCGTCAACTCCCTGCGGAACTGATTGTCCGCCAAGACCCTTTCCAAAGATGACTTTCAAATCCTTGACCATATCAAATATCTCAGCTCCAGTACGTTCCGCAGGCTTCGGCCGGTGATCTGCCTTGCCGTTGAAATGCTTGCCTTTCTTTCTTACGTTATGATTTCGGGGAAGAAATCGACGATGACCCAGGTACACGTTCTTCCTACAGTTATCCAAAAATACACTTTCAGTCTCATGTAAGCAGTGCGTGCATGCTTTGTATCCCTTATTTGACTGTCCAGAAAGGTTACTGAGAGCAGGCCAATCGTTGATGGTTACAAAAAGCAACGCTCGTAGGTTAAATTCCTCTTCTTTGTGCTCATCCCACACAGGTACACCAGGTGTGCCCCACAATTGTAAAAGTTCATCAACTAATGGCCTTAGGTACACATCGATGTCGTTGCCGGGTTGCTTCGGACCTTGGATGAGCACTGGCATCATAATGAACTTCCGCTTCATGCACAACCAAGGAGGAAGGTTGTAGATGCATAGAGTCACGGGCCAGGTGCTATGGCTGGAGCTCTGCTCGCCAAAAGGATTCATGCCATCAGTACTTAGACCAAATCTTATGTTCCTTGCGTCAGCTGCAAAATCTTTGAACTCTCTGTCGATCTTTCTCCATTGCGTTCCATCAGCGGGGTGTCTCAACTCCCCGTCGGACTTACGGTCCTCTTTGTGCCATCGCAACAACTTGGCATGATCTTTGTTCCTGAACAGGCGTTTCAACCGAGGTATTATAGGAGCATACCACATCACCTTGGCGGGAACCCTCTTCCTGGGTTTCTCGCCCTCAACATCGTCACCAGGGTCATCGCCTCTGATCTTATAACGCAATGCAGTGCATAGAGGGCATTCATTCAAATCCTCGTATGCACCGCGGTAGAGGACGCAGTCGTTAATGCATGCATGTATCTTCAGAATCTCTAAACCTAGAGGGCACACAACCTTCTTTGCTTCGTACGTACTGGTGGGCAACTCGTTATTCTTCGGAAACATATTCTTCAAATTTTCAGCAAATTTTCAAATGATGAGTCAGCTACACCTTCCCGTGCCTTCCATTTCAGCAAATCCAGTGTGCAGCCCAGCTTTTTCAGACTATTGTCGCATCCTGGGTACAGTGACTTCGTGTGATCCTCTAACATGCGATCCAAATTCTCCCTCTCCTTGTCAGTTTCGCAGCGTCTCCGTGCATCAGCAATGGTCCGACCAAGATCATCAGCGGGCTCATCATGTGCCTCTTCTTCACCTTCACCAAACCCTTCCCCACCTTCAGCATCATCCTCCATGAAAGTATCACCGAAAAGGTCATGATAGTTGAAATCGATATCATCCTCTTCTTCATCTTCTTCCATTCTAACCCCTCTTTCTCCATGCTTGGTCCAACAATTATAGCTTGGCATGAAACCGTGCCGAAGCAGGTGCATGTGAACGACTCTTGAGGAGGAGTGACTCTTCTCATTCTTACATTCAGCACATGGACAGATAATAAAACCTCGCTGCTTGTTCGCATTTGCCACTACGAGGAAATCTTTCAAACCCGTAGTGAACTCGCCGGAGAGTCGGTTACCGTACATCCATTGCCGATTCATCTGCATTATTATTATATAAAGTATATAATTAACCATCATGCATCTGTTAAACTAACTAGCTAGCTGGAAATAATACAAATCATGAAAGGTTCAAGTTGCTAACCGCGATCACGAAGGTAAAATAAATGAAAACGCTCAAGTGTGTTTCATGCTATCGGGCATTTTCATCGAACACCTTGTGTGCATAATAGGAACCAAAAGCATACCCACCACCCCTTGTGAATATTGTGAGCAAATGTGGCTAAGTGCAGCGAGCTGAGTCCTATATATAGGGATGGGCCTTTAGTCCCGGTTCACCTGGACAACCGCGGCTAAAGGCCTTGGGGCCAGCCCGAGGACCTATTCGTCCCGGTTGGTCTGGCCAACCGGGACTAAAGCCCCTCCCCTCCGCCAGCTGTGGGCCGAGCGCGCTGGGCCCAGACTATTGGTCGCGGGTCCCGTCCCGAACCGTGACTAACGACCCCTATGGTCGCGGGTCCATTATTTTGGGGACTAATGGGGGCGTACCGAAGGCCTATTTTCTACCAGTGTGCCTTTGTTTTTATGAAGCATGCTTTGGCAATTAGAGGGGCATGCATCTACATGAAAAAGGATCTACCTGCAGGTCCTGATTTCATAGGATATCTATGGAAAAAATCCACACACACACACACATGATACATTGACTACGCGCACAAGCAGAAAGTGAAGCTGAGGGCGGTTCAGTCTTATTCCAATCAATACACGGTCTGTGTGCATGCTTGTTTGAACAATCTGTGGGAGGAGCCAACTGCCAGTCTATGGCTAGCGTTGGTGTTTTCCACGGTGCACGTGAGGAGTCGTGTAGGCTCCCAATGCGCGCATCTGCGTGCACGCGTAATTAAGCTTAGTACATGGGATCCTCCTCGGCCGCGCGCGTCTATGCCACGGTACAACGGCGGCGAGTAGAGTATTCGTGGCGCGGCATAGAATATGTACCGCGCGAGCGCCAGGGGCAGGTCCGGTCCGGGGAGGGGCTCGGTTGCCGTGCTTCTTGCCCAAGCTTTGACCGTCAAAGAGGAACCATGGAAAACGGAGCGGTTGAAAGTGAAACACGTGCATGCATGCCCAGTAAATTCACACGTCCTGCCCGCGTTGAACACAACTAATCTGCCGGTGAGGGAACACGTTTACCTCCGCTGCGTTCGTTTCGTTTAGAAATTGGAACCTGATATCAGCTGTTTAGTCAGTAATAATCACGATACGTGGGGCCAAGATAATAAAACGAGCCTGGACGCGGGGCCGGACACGGATGGTGTAACACTGTGAGCCAAGGTTGAATAATCGTGCGTGACAGTCAATCCGGCGGCCGGGTAGGGTGCTTGTCACCGGGTTTACGCGTCAGGTGCCGTCGCGACCCCTGCATGAGCCCCATGTGGCAGATGCTCTACGGCCGGCGGGACGTGTGTGTTCTCAGAGAAGTGCTTCGATATCCTTTTTTTTTAGAATATAAGATTTTAAGTGATCGATTAAACGGAGGGGCGTGAGATGGGCTAATAATTTTGGCCCGTTAGCGCACGGGCCCGTACGACCGTGTTCCGATAGTCTTGATTTGTTGTAGCGCACAGGCCCGCACGAGCGTGCCTCGCACAGCGGGTTGCTCTATCCCTCGCTTCAAGCGAGTACTGCCTGGTCTCGCCCACGCGATCTATGGTACACTCACCCATGCGCGCCCCCAGCTCCACACATGGGCCGGCCCATTTTGATTTTTGTTTCCTTTTTTAATTTCTCCCCGTTCCTAAATGTAAGATGTTTTAACACTTTTTCACATTCACACATGTTTACATGTATCTACGCAACTTTTAGTATATATGTGCACTCATATTAGTATGTATCTAGACAACATGAGAAATAGCTACAACAAGTTATATTTACGAACGGAGGGAGTATATAATACCGTTTCAGTGACCGCCGTACGTCTGGACGTTTTTCGTTTTGCCCCCTCAAAAATCGTAATATCAACCCGGTATCCACCCAAATAGAAAAAGAAACCAGGCCAAGCCCCTGCCGTTTCCAGACTGCCGGTTCTTTCCAGCCCCGATCCAACCGCCGCGTGCTCCATTCACCGCCGCCAGCGTTACCCCGCTCAACATCGCAGCATTGAAGGCGTAAGCAAGGCCGGTTCTGAACTGCCCCGACCTCGGCTGGTAGGATCGGATGGGGCTGCCCTGCCCTAGGGTTGGTTGGCGAGCTGACGGCCTACCAGGAGATCGACGGCAGGCACCCTGGCGAGTCGGTCTCCACCGCCCCACCTGGCCTTCCTTGCTTGGCATGCTGACAACAATCTGTTTCTCGCCGGGGAGATCCGGCCCGATTTGTAACTTATAACAGCGTTAGGTCCTTTGCAGCGACGGGGCATCGGGGCTGGGGAGGTTAGACCAGTTGGCAGTTGCAGGTCAATGGAGTTGGGGGTGAGCTGCAGATCCCATGGATCTCCCGACTCTCGCGTCGAGGAGCTTTGCAGGTGCTGCTCCTCGCCCACAGAGGAATGATGGTATGATGACGCTCACTAATTTTAGTGTATCATGTGTGTGAACAGGAGGGGTGTGTAGACTGTAGAGTGCCGCCTATCCAGCCCATCGACAGCATGATGAAGCTCATAATTTGAGTGTATCATGTGTATGAACCTGCACAAGAGGAATGAAATTAGTCTTGTGTTGATTCCCATCTGTATCGCTGGGCACTACCTTCTGAATTTTCCTAAAACTGTCACCAATCTGGATGTGATCTACAATGGGGATGCTTTAGGCGAGACCTACCTGCAAACATTTTTCCGTTTCTTAGGTTGTGCAACTGAAACTCCGTTAGTATCGTCGCTCGGAAGCAGAAAAAAAAATCGTCGAAGGTTGATGCATACAGTTTGAGTTGTTTCATTTTCCACGTCTACATTTTTTATATTATGTAGGCCCTGTCACGTCTTAGGGCCTCTTTGATTCATAGGAATGGTATAGGATTTTTGTAGGATTGGATCCTACAACAAATTTTTCCTATGTTGCTTGTTTGATTCATAGGATCATATCCTATAGGAAATATTCCCTTAGAAATCTTGTAGTACAAATCCTATAGGAAAAGAACATGAGGTCCAACCTCATGAAAAAATTCCTTCACACAATCAAACAAAATTGCTCTTCTCATAGGATTCATTTAGCCATGCCATACCAATCCTACAAGTTTCCTATTCCTATCCTATAAATCAAAGGAGCCCTTATTGGTTTTGTCTTCTGTAGTTGCCAAGGTGATGTTACTTTGTATGCAGCTTTGCAACAACACTGTCGGGGGTGATCCCCGGGTGCCTTGTCGTGGTGTGGAGAAGATAGATGCCATAGGATGGCTAAAGTGTTGGGGTCGATGGACGCTGGAGGTATCCGGGGAGGGATCGCACGGCGAGTAGCCGCGCGTAAATAACACTGCAAACAACAAGATCTACCCAGGTTTAGGGCCCTCGTGTGGAGGTAACACCCCTACTCCTGACTACCTATTTGTATGTATGTTTTCCGAGTAGCCATAGTACAATGTTTGCCTCTTGGCCGAGTAGCCACTCGGCTGTTCTCTCTAGCTCTAGTGTTGTCTCTTGTAATAAATGCGATATGAGGCAACGTCCCTCGCGCAGGAGGGGGCAGGGCACTTTATATACTGGTGCCCAGCCGAATAAACAAAGACTATAAGGTACAACTCGATGGGACATGCTCACTGCAGGACATCGCACGCCTCCGGCTTCTCGCTGACGCGGGTGTGGGAAGTCGTCGCGCCGTTCGGCAGATGGGACCTGTCCACCTTGTCAGTCACATAGAGTAGGCCGCCTGACACGCCATGTCCCCTCTGTCAGTGACAGGACTTGACAGGTGCCTACCTCACTGTAGCCACGCCGTAGCGCGGATAATCACGCGCTCCGTAAGTTAAACCGCACGTCTGTACGGCTACAGGATACGCGGGATCCTGTCAGAACGGCTCCATTGACTTCTTGCCCGAGTATGAACGCAGCCCATCTACTCGGACCACTTGACCGCTATCCGGACGAACACAAACTTTCTCCTTATCGCCTCTTGGCCTTCAATACTTATGACCGGATAGAGACTACCGGGTAGAGGGTACCCGGGTAGCCACCAACCCGGCCAACAGTACTCTGATCTTCGTCTTTATCACTTGCCTTACCCCTACTCGGGGGTAGCCCCCCGACATTAGTCCCCGAAACTAGTAGAGTCCAGCAAACTTGTTTGCAGGGCCCTGCCAGCTTAAACCAAATTGTCTTCTCGAAACAGCAATGCCGAGTTGCACCTCAAATTGAACCAGTAACTCCTTCTCAAATCTCTCCAACTGTGGTTACGAGATAACTTTCCTGGTAGCCGAGTAGAGCATTCTCTCTACTGTGTTGCCGAGTAAATTGACTTAGCGAAATTTCGAACGCGATCCCGCTGGACCGGACCAAATCCACCTCTCCGTGTCGCTACTGGGCACGTGTCAAGCCCCCGTGCCCCCGACGCCTCGGTGCCAGGGACACAGCAGGCCACGCGCCAGTCTCTGCGCCTGGGGCCCACGGCCCGTTAGGTCACATCAAACGGTACTCGAAAGCCCACGATCTGGGACGTGGGATTAACTGCGCACGTTACGCGCGCATTTCGCGCTGTTTGCATTTCTAACGGGCAGTTAACCCACGCTGCACGATCAATGCCCACGATCAATCCAGTGGTAACTACAACGCGCGGGGTGAGATAAATAGCCCCGTGCCGCCCACTTATTCTTCTTCCTTCGCACTTCCAATCTCACGCTCCCCTCGCCTCTGTCGCCACCGTCGAGCACAGCGCCGCTGCATCTCAACGCGCCGCCGCCCCACGCACCGCGAGAGAGAGAGAGAGAGAGAGAGAGAGAGAGAGAGAGAGAGAGAGAAGCGCATCTCCGCGCAACTCCGACGAGCTCTTCCTCTAGGACTGCTAGCCTGCTTCCATGGCGCACGGAGATGATGTTGTTCCCGCCCGAGCCGGTTGGGAAGGCTCGGACGTCACTGCGGAGGATTGCCAGTGGTTGGTTAATACCCGCCGCATCCCTCCCGGCGTCGTCTGCCGGCATCCGGGCACCGAGCTCATCCCGAAACCTGACAAAGATGAGTACGTTGTATTTCTTTCCCATTTCAAACGCGGCTTCGGCCTCCCCATATCCAAATTCTTCTCTGATTTTTGCCGCCTATTCGGCATTCAACCTCACCATCTCCCACCAAACGCCATAGTCATGCTCTCCACACACGCTACCGTGTGTGAAGCTTTCCTAGGTGTCCAACCCACCATCCACACATGGGCTTTCTTTCTCCGCAAACAAAAGATTGCTGATCCCGGCAACACTTCTGCCCCCCACGTGACGACCCATACGGGTAGCGCGATGATGTTGCAGCGCCGCACCGGACACCACCCGAGAGTTCTCGGGCTGGATACCGTGCGCAAGTGGCAGCGCGGGTTCCTGTATGTGAAGAACGTACCCGCCGAGAAGGGGAAGCCCATAGAAGACCGGATAGGGCTCCCGAAGTTGAAGAACGCGCTGCCCACCGGGCAGAACTGGGGATACCACCCAAAGAAGACCGTGCCAGACGTCCTCCAAGTAGAAAGGCGCCTGACCGAGTTGGTGGGAGAAGGACTGATTCAAGACGATCCAATTGCGTGATGGATTTCGCGTCGGGTACTCCCGCTCCAGCACCGAGTGCACAAGATGTGCTACATGGGAGGCCCCCTTGATTGCACCAGGACGACAACTTTCGAGCTCACCAAGGCCGAGGTGGCCATCTGGGCCAGGTCCATTATGTCGACCTCGCTCACCGAGAACTGGGCTTACGGCTTCATGCCGTATAGCCGCACCAAGAAGATCACTCAGGTTAGTGCTCTTCTCTGCACCCTTATTCTTTGTAGTTGTCACCGAGTAGAACTCCTCTTAGTTTCATATGCTTTGAGTTTGCATGATGTTCCGAGTAGGACCACTTAGCCTAATATGCTTTGTGTTTGCATGCTACCCCGAGTAGAATTCCTTAGCTGAATATGCTTTGTGTTTGCATGCTAACCCAAGTAGAATTCCTTAGCTGAAAAACTCAACTCACTGTGCTTTATGTTTGCCTCAACAGCATATTGATCGCCAGCGAGAAGAGGACAATGAAATCTTCGATGCCAACTGGTCCAAGGACCGAGAAGAAGATGACACGACCGCATATGATACTCAGGATACCTTGTGTATCCCCAACGCTACTCAGCCCGGTAAGTCCCGAGCAGATGCCTCTATTCGGGATTGGTCCGAAGATGACGAAGGTGATTGAGTTCACCTCTCTGTTTGCTAGCAGTACACTTTGACTATCTTTCCTTGCTTGTTTAAACTTCTTTGTTCTTCTACTCTGCAGAGGACCCTGAGCTGGACGAGAGGAGGAAGTCCTGGTCGTCGATCCGCTATCGGTGGCCGCTCCCAATACTCGGAAGAGAGTTGGCAGTGGTGCCCAAGCACCTGCCCCCAAAAGGATCAAGAATACAATCGTGCCCAAGACCGGCGCTTCCAAGAAGAGGAAAGCCCCCACCCGCAAAGGGTAAGTGTTCCTCCGAGTATACCTTAAATTATTGCTGCTTCCTGTTGCACCTTTCCCTTGGTTCCCTTCTCTGCTTTCTGATATTGCCCTATTCTTCCTCCCAGCGAGGCTCTTGACGCCGACGCCACCACCTCGTCAACTCCTCAGGCGCGGACAACCCCGCCCTGAGAGGAGACTGTTGATCTCTCGGATGATGACGAGAACCGAGAGCCACGGGGAAGGGCGCGCGCGTCCTCCCCAGTGGATGAAGAACAAGACACTGGCGCCGAGAACGATGGCGCCAGGGTTGAGATAGATCTCACCTCCGAGCAGTCGCCACCTGACGCGCGGCCAACTGCCCGGGTTGCTGACGACTCCACGAGACCGCCAAGTCCTCCGGCTGCATCAGCCGAGGAAAATACTGATCGTGCTGCCGAGCAGTAGCAAGAAGATGCCGCCCTTGAGCGGCCAGATGCCACTACCGAACAGCAGCAAGAGACCACTGCTGCAGAGCATAATGACCCCGCGGCCGGGCCGCGGGTAGAAGACATTGCCGTCACCAGGCCAGATCCCGCTGCGGAGCAGCGGGTAGAAGATGATCTGGTGGAGCCAACCCGCCAAGACCAAGTGCAGCCAGATGCTGCACCGAGTAGCCGGCCACCCGTGCCGCCAACTCTACAGGCGACTCCACCCAGCGCAGCAGTTCCTCCACCAACACAGCAAGTGCCACCAACACCTCACCCAAATCAACAAGTGCCACCACCTTTTTCTCGGCCAGCCGCTGCGCCAAGTACCAAGAAGATCACCAAGACAGGAGCCGAGGCGACCCGGATACAGCCGAAGCGCAGTGCTTCGCAGGCTGGGCAGCAGATGCCGCCCCCCAAGCCACGAGGTGAGCAGCCCGGGAAGCAGGCGAAGAGTACCCAGCTTACGCTTGCTCCGTCTGCTTCAAACGCCAACCCGGCTGCCTCCGGGGTCACCACTGGCCCCGTCGAGAAGCAAAGTGCTGATGCTAGCGGCAGCGCGTCGCGCACCTACCCCGAGTATATGATGACCTTGTCGCAGCGCCACCAGATCCCGGTGTCCAAGGACGAGAAGTGCCTGGCCGCGCTCAAAGAGGGCCAAGCCGTGGGAACCTCCAAGTCCAAGGGGAAGAAGGGTGCATTGGTCATCAATGAACTTTCTTCCCGTGGCGAAGAAGAGGAAGAGCTTCCTGAAGAAGGCCTTGCGGCCATCTTGGACCGAGTAGGCTATGTGGATAAGGCCTAGAACAGCAAAGCGCACGACAACCCCACCTGGAACGGTCTTGAGTTGGGCCAGGTCGATCATTACTGCACCGACTAGAACAAGGCTGACGTCAGCTCTGTTGGGATGACGGTTGCCAGCCCCTGCTGCACCATGGCCGGAAAGCTGTTCGTCCTCCGCAAGAACATAGAGGACATTGAGCAAGGCTATGTGGCAAGTGTCTTTTCATTCTGCATCTTCCGAGTTGCTGATTTCTTCTTTCTCTTCTCTTTTTTCTTTTTTCTTCTTTCTCTTAGCCACTCCCCAGTCCCCGAGATTCGGGCCGAGTGGGTGAAGACTCAACCGAGTTGACATTTACTCGGGCCAAATCTTCCAAAAAAACTTACTCTTTTTCCCTTCTTCACTGCATGATAGCGTCCAGAAGAGGACAAAGGTTTTCCGTCGGCTTTTCTGGAACCACCGCAACGCCAGAGAACGTATCCAGGCTCTGGAAGCCGACAAGAAAGATAGTGAGGCGATGGAGCAGATGGCCTTGGAACGCACTCTCCAGATCTCTGAGGTCGAAGGTAAGCTTTTAGCATCTCGGTTTGTGCGTTTTGTGTTTACGCCCGTTTTTTGCTTTTTGCTTCATCGCTATCTTCTCTGCAGGCAAGCTCAAGGATCTGGTGGAAAAGCACCGAGACTGCGAAGTTATCGCCGCCTCCGCCCAGAGCAAGATCTCTACTCTGGAAGGTGACCCTTCCTCTCTCTTTTCTGCAATTGTATCTTCCTACTTGGCTGCTTTGCTGACAATGCTGTTCTTCTCGCAGAAGAGTATAAAAAATTCCGAGAGCAACACTTGCAGTGCCTCACGCCTGCTGTCGCACCCTGGTTTCTAGGGGATACTCATCGGGCCGAACTGGAGAGCAGATGCTTGGATTATGGGGCATAACTGCTCCCACGTCCCAGCTTCCTGGTAGGCCTGCGCTTATGCGCGACAACACAAGCCCTGCTATTCCACCGTCGATGTAAACTATCCACTAGAGACCATAGGCACTACTGTCGACGTACTTCATATCAATCACGCAGGGTACGTCAACAACGTTTAACAGAATGATAGCACAACATATCTCTAAGACACAAAAGATGGAAATAAGTTGCAAATAGCTCTCACTAGAGCAGAGATAGCAAATACAATCATCCAGAGGACACATGTCCCAACATAACATCATTACATCAGCGGAAGCAAACAAGGTGTCTGAGTACAGACAAAACCAAATAGGCTTAAGAAGCCGGCAATGAAAAGGAAGACGGAGCCCATCCACGAAGTCTCGGATCCTGCCCGGGTCCGCTATCTACTCGTCAACAGCGTCGTCGTACTCCACGTAGTAGCCTCCATAGAGATCCTCGGAATCGTAGTCTGCGTAAACCACAGCCCCAAAGGGGTCAGTACAACAACGTACTGGCAAGCAAGACTCACAGTTCACCAAAGGGTAACCCGTCAACACCACGCACAGATGCTTTGGGTTCAACGGAAGCAAGGGGATATAAAAGATGCGGCAACTGGCTGCTCTAACCAACTACAGAATTACTACCACTTCCGGCTAACAGAAAGAAGATAAGATAGCGTATCGTAACCAACTATAGCTAACCACCAAACAAACCCATCCTGGATCTCGCCCCTTATCCAAAGAAGCAATCCGAGGATAACTCACACAGTTGGATTAATGATGGTTCAGGTTATTGTGTCAATAAACCTATTACTAGTCAAGTTATTATAATTAGGTGTAAGTTGTCTGAGTACTTGTTAGCCAGTACTTTCACCAAGTCGTCACATAACCGCGGACAACACGGCTTCTCGAGAAGATTCATCCCTGCAGGGTGTGCTCCAGTACCCGTACACACTCAAGCCACCAACTAAAACTTAGGTGGACTCGACACGACTCGAACCATCACTACAGCCTGTCCTAGGAGCCACGGAGCTATAAGGTCCCAGCCACGCAGCCGAATACTCAGCGCAGGTGTGCAAAACTCCCGCAGGACACAACACCCCGGCACTACAGGCCTCGCCCTATATGTGTGCGTCATCATCATCATCAGTAACCATGGGAGCGACCCATTTATGCGTATGAGCCAAATGGAACACCCGAACTAAGTGTGGCTCTTCGGACAAACTGCGGATCAGATCAAAGCCGAGGGGGGTTCCATACCACCACCCGGATGCGGTGAGCACGCTCATCATGGATCAGTAGACAAGACCCTTTTCCTAATTAGGGTCGACACTAGCAGGCCTCAAAACCACGACGGGCCTCCTGCCGGTGCCTTAACATCAAATTATTATTACCCAAGCATTAACAGGATGTTGTTTACACATCGAGCCCATAGAACATAATAGAAATAAGATAACAGAAAGTAACGGGTAACAGACTCGAGCAGAAACAACCCTAAGCATGCTAGTAAGACACGGGCTCAAACAACGGGGTTATAGGACTGGAGGTGAGGCAATATCATGGTTTCAGGGTATCATGTGATAGGATCGTAACAGAGGCAACGATACATATGGCTAGCAGAAATAGACAACGGAAAAGTATCGGTAACCAATGTTGAAAGGAACACAGTGGTTCATGTGAGTGATAACTTGCCTGCAAACCCAGTAGCCTGGTACTGAGCTAAAACCTCAGAAGGGGTGTCGTAA
Organism: Alopecurus myosuroides; assembly: GCA_028641055.1. NCBI lineage: Eukaryota > Viridiplantae > Streptophyta > Magnoliopsida > Poales > Poaceae > Alopecurus > Alopecurus myosuroides. The sequence continues at coordinate 149,811,268 of CM054060.1, forward strand.
GGATCGTCGGTCTCAACGTCGTCGTCTAACCGAGAAGAAGCAAACAGACAAAGCAGAAAGGGTAGACAATCAATATCATGGCATAGTGCACAATCATGGGGATGATGCATGTCATGTTAATAGTTGCATCAAAATAAACTAGTTGACATGGTAACACAAATTAAATGGACACATATGCAATTTTGAGTTGCATATGAAAAGCCCATGAATTTTGGGTTAGATTATTTGTTTTCCAACTAATCAACAGATGAAGGTGAATTAGTATGATGCATGGATAAGGAAAACAACAAAATAACAACATTAGAACCAATTTGGAATAAGGGTTAACAATTTTGGAAATTTATTTAGCAAGTTATGGAATTTTGGTTCCTTAAGGTTGTCACACAAGTATTTGTTGTTTTCACCAAGTTAAATTGTTCAAAACAGATAACAAAGTTTATATTTGAAAAGAACACAAAATTTTAGTTGGATTACATGTTTCAAATATTGAAATTGGAATTAGGATAATTTAATTATGAATTAAACAATATTAAACAAGTTTTAATTGAATTAAACAAGATTTAACTTGTTTAGGCAATTTTAATTATTCAAAACAGAAAACAAAAATTATATTTGAATAGGTTATTTAAAATGGTATGGAAAACATATTTTATTTGCATGATTTGGATTAATAATGAATTAGTTATGGAATTTATCAAATGTGAAAGGAATAGTTTGAATTTGAAATTTGAAATTATTTGCAATGGTCAAAACAGAAAACAAATGCTATAGATAGATAGATAATTAAATTTGGTGCAGCGTACATATTTTATTTGTATTATTTGGGTTTGTGAAATAAAAGTTATGTGAGTTTTTAGTTTAGGGACTATTCTGAAAATTAATTGGACTGATAACTAAAATAGAAAAGGGCAGAAAAGAAAAGGGCACCGAGCAGTGTCCAGCCCCAGCCACTGACAGTGGGCCCATCGCCACTGTGGCGCTGAGGTGGCCTCCAGGGGGCATGACATGCGGGTCTCAGCCACGGGCAGTCAAGGAAAAAATTTGGGGAGGCAAATTGCCTCCCCTGGGATTTGATCCCGAGACCTCTCCCTTGCGCACGGAACAGCTAGCCACTCGGGCTGGTTCAGGTTTCTTGACAGGTTCAGAGCAGGTTGGTGTTTATAGTTCAGTTACGAGTTTTACTGAAACTAACTGAATTGGTTCAGTTCGTGCAGGTACCGATCGGTCAGGGAGCAGGGCGAACAGCGGACAGAGGCGGGGATCGCTCGCCGTGCGGCTGCCGGCGTGCGCCGCTGCGGTGGCCGGGGGAGGATGCGGGCGCAGCGGCCGGGCGGTGGTGCGGTGTGGTGGCCGTGAGGGATAGGAGGCGAGGGGAAGGGAGCGGAAGGAGGTGCGGCTGCTTACAGCGATGGCGTCGGTGGCGCTCGGTGGCGGCAAACGGAGGATGGCGGCGCCGATCCCGTGGTCGTCGAGGAAGGCCGAGGGCACGGGGAGGAAGAGGGCGCCGCGCCGGTTCCGTTCCCGGCCCTAGCGCGGCCGGGCGGGCACCGTGGCGGCGGCGCCTCGCCGGAGAAGGCGGCGGTGAGGAGCTCTCGGGGAGGTTACAGAAACGAGAGAGAGAGCAGTGCAAGGGAGAAGGGCGGCGGTGCGAGGGAGGAAGAAGGAGGAGGAGATTAGGGTTAAGAGGGAGGCGCTCGAGCAGCTTATAACGATGGGGAGGGGGGATCGATCACCGTTTCTTCTCTGTACTGCGGACGTGGTCGATGGGGATGGCCTCCGTACGTGAGGAAGAAGACAACGGAGCAGGTAAGCAGGCCAGGGCCACTTGGGCTGGCCCAAGTGGGCTGGGTGCCTTTTTCCCCTCTCTCTCTCTATTTTTTTTTTGTTTATTACCTTTTTTTTTGTGCAGATTTGGAATAGAGAGAGAAAACAATGGTCCTAGGGTTTGCAACTTTGGAAAAGATTTGTATTATTCTGTTTTTGTAACAAACACCTTAAAACAAACATTGTTCTCCAAAAATAAATAAATTCAATTTATGTTATTGTTCTGGAAATTAAAATAATTTGAGCAATGTTGGTATAAAAAGAGATAAATGAACCTAAGCCAAGATTAAAGTCTTGATTCCAATTTTAGTGGAACAATTTGTTTGTTTATTTTGTAGTTGTTAATTGAAACATTGTAACATAACAAATATGAACCAAAATTGAATTTTTGGTTTTGGAATTCAAATAGAAATCAGATGGAAACAGATGCAAAGAATATGATGACATGATGCACAACAAAAATAAAACACGAAACAAACATATAGGGGGGAGATTTCAAACCTGGGATGTTACAAAACGCCCCCCCTTGAAGGAATCGCGCCCCGAGATTCCTACTGAGAAAGGAAAAGGTCCGGATACTTCTTGCGAAGATCCTCTTCGGTCTCCCATGTTGCCTCTTTATCGGAATGATGCGACCATTGCACTTTCAAGAACTTGGTGCTCTTGTTGCGAGTGTTACGCTCGGTCTCATCGAGAATACGAACAGGATGCTCCTCATAAGATAGATCAACTTGCAGTTCAATGGAATCATGATCAACTGCACGATCTGGATCTTTGAAACACTTCTTGAGCTGTGACACGTGGAACACATCGTGCACCTTGGATAGTTTTTCTGGAAGTTCAAGACGATAGGCATTTTCTGCACGCCTTGAGAGAATGTTGAAAGGACCAATGTATCTCGGTGCTAGCTTTCCCTTGACACCAAAACGATGAGTGCCTCTGAGGGGAGTTACACGGAGATATGCTTTGTCACCAGGTGCATAGACCATATCCCTGTGCTTGCTGTCATAGTAGCTTTTCTGACGAGACTGAGCAATCTTGAGATTGTCACGAATGATTCGATCTTTCTCTTCGGCTTCCTTAACAATGTCAGGGCCTAAGAGTGAACGTTCACCAGCTCCAGACCAATTGATTGGACTCCTGCATCTGCGGCCATAGAGAGCTTCAAATGGAGCCATGCCTAGGCTTGCCTGGAAGCTGTTGTTGTAGGAGAATTCAGCATATGGAAGACATTCCTCCCATTTCATGCCAAAGGAGAGACCACATGCTCTTAGCATATCCTCGAGAATCTGATTGACTCTTTCGACTTGGCCTTGAGACTGAGGATGATAAGCCGTGCTGAACAGAAGTTTGGTGCCCAATGCTTCTTGAAAGCTTTTCCAGAAATGAGAAGTGAATATGCTTCCACGGTCTGAGCTTATTTCCAATGGAACACCATGAAGAGGAACAATCTTTGTTGTGTAGAGTTCTGCTAATTGGCTAGCTGATATTGTTTCTTTGACAGCAAAGAAGTGAGCTACCTTAGTGAGTCGATCAATAACAACGAAGATTGCATCGTTGCCCTTCTTGGATTTTGGAAAACCAGTAACGAAGTCCATTTCAATCATGTCCCACTTCCACTCAGGAATTTTCAGAGGTTGGAGTAGACCGGCTGTTTTCTGATGAACTGCCTTAACACGTTGACAAACGTCGCATTCAGAAACGTATTGAGCAATTTCACGTTTCATGCCAGACCACCAATACAGTGTTTTGAGATCCTGGTACATCTTTGTACTTCCAGGGTGGATGGAGAGAGGAGTTTCATGAGCCTCCTTGAGAATAACATCTTTGAGACTTTGAATTTGAGGAACTGCAATGCGTCCTTCGAAGAACACCGTTCCCTTGTCATCAATTGAGAAGCACTCATACTTCACATTGCCTGCTTTGATGTTATTTGTGATCTTCTTGATCTCAGCATCACGAAGTTGTTCAGAACGAATCTTGTCCTCGAGAGTTGGGCTGACTGTCAAGTTTGCAAGATAACCTTGAGGAACAAGACCAAGGTTCAGCTTCTGGAATTCTTCATGAAGTGGAGGTTGGCTTTCCATGATCATGAGATTATTGCAATACGACTTGCGACTGAGAGCATCGGCCATAACATTAGCCTTGCCTGGAGTGTAAGAAATGGTAAGATCGAAGTCTTTGATCTTTTCAATCCATCTCCTTTGCCTGAGGTTTAGATCTGGTTGAGTGAAGATGTATTTCAGACTCTTATGATCGGAAAAGATTTCAGTGCGATTACCCAACAAGTATTGCCTCCATTTCTTGAGGGCAAACACAACTGCTGCGAGTTCAAGATCATGTGTGGGATAATTGAGCTCATGTGCATTCAACTGACGTGAAGCATAAGCCACAACTTGACGTTCTTGCATAAGAACTGCTCCTAGACCTTGGAGAGAAGCATCACAGAATATCTGGAAGGGTTTGGTAGTATCTGGGCCAACCAGAACTGGTGTAGAAGTGAGTTTAGTCTTCAGGAGATTGAAACTTTCATCACATTGTGGAGACCAAACGAACTTCTTGTCCTTCTTTGTCAGATCAGTGAGAGGTTTGGCAATCTTGGAGAAGTTTTGGACGAAACGACGGCAATAGCTAGCCAAACCAAGAAAACTTCTGACTTGCTTCACCGTCTTAGGAGGTTTCCAATCAACAATTGCCTTAACCTTTTCTGGATCAATGGCTATGCCCTTGGCAGAGATGACATGACCAAGATAAGCAACTTCTGGAATCCAGAATTCACATTTGGAGAACTTGGCATACAGACGATGCTCGCGAAGCTTCATGAGAGTGAGACGAAGATGTTCTCCATGCTCTTCCTCGGATTTTGAGTAGACAAGAATATCATCAAGATATACCACAACGAACTTGTCGAGGTATTCATGGAAGACAGAATTCATGAGTCTAGAGAATGTCGCCGGTGCATTGGTGAGACCAAAGGACATGACGGTGTATTCATATAGACCGTAGCGAGTGGTGAAGGCTGTTTTTGGAATATCTTCCTTTCTGATCTTTATTTGATGGTAACCCATCCTCAAGTCCAGCTTGGAGAATATTGAGGCTCCAGCAAGTTGATCAAAAAGATCATCGATACGAGGAATTGGATACTTGTTTTTGATGGTTTTTTCGTTGAGAGGACGATAGTCAACAACGAGTCTCTTTGTTTGATCCTTCTTGGCAACAAACAGAGTTGGGCATCCCCAAGCCGAGGAGCTAGGTTGAATGTAACCTTTCTCCATGTACATATCGATTTTCTCCTTCAACAACTTCAGTTCAGGAGGAGCTATCTTGTATGGATGTTTGGAGATTGGAGCAGTGCCTGGTTCAAGTTCGATCACGAACTCAACTGCTCTGTCAGGAGGCATTCCTGGCAATTCTTCTGGAAAGACATCGGGGAAATCACAAACCACCGGAATAGTTTCAATAGATGGTAGAGGATTTGCATTGAGAGTGTAGAGTTGAGCAACTGGATTTTCAGCATGGAAGTAGACTATCTGGCCAGAAGGGTGTGTGATTTTGACAGACTTAGCAGGACAATCAATGACTGCTTTGTTGGCTACCAGCCAATCCATCCCAAGTATGACATCAATATCTGAAGAGTGGAGAGCCATCAGAGATGCCTGGAATGGAAGGTTTCCAATTGTGATCTCGATGTTCTGGCTAACTTTATTGCTTTGCCAGCTAGATCCCGGTGATTTCACTAGGAGAGGGATAGACAACTGTTCGAAGTTGATTCCACTGTTGTTTGCAAAGCATTGAGAGATGAAAGAGTGTGAAGCACCAGAATCGAATAATACTTTAGCACGAAACGAGTTCACAAGAAGTGTGCCCATTACAACCTCTGGAGATTCTTCTGCTCCCTGGGCCTTGACATGGTTCACCCTCACAGTTCTCAAGACAGACTTGTTCCTGTTGCGGGGCTTAGTCGAAGAAGTGTGTACTATCACCTGATTGACCTTAGAGGTAGGTAGTGATGGTAGCTTGTTCTGCGGGCACTTGTAGGAGTAGTGTCCTGATAGACCGCACTTGAAGCATGTACTAGCAGAACGAGGATCTGTTGGACTTGGCTGAGATGGAGCACCTCCTAAAGATACCACTGGGGTGGGAGGGAGGGCAAGAAATCCTGCCGGGCTTGGCAAGCAGATGGGCGGTGTTGTAGTGGTATATGGAACCCAAACTCTTCGTTTTTGTGGAGGCATGATAGCTTTCGAGAGATTAGCCTGTTCACGAGAGTGCTTACGAGATTCCTCAACCAATTTGCGCCCATGCTCTTCCTTTAGAGCGATGTTGACGAGGTCCTCAAAATTCTTGGCCTTGACGTTGGTGAGAGCGTACTTGAGTTCCGGGTTGAGACCCCTGCGGAACTTTGCCATCTTTCTCGCTTCCGTGGAGATTTCATCTCCGGCGTAGCGAGCCAGACGATTGAACTCTCTTTGGTATTCGAGAACGTCCAGATTGCCTTGTGTGAAAGAATAGAATTCCTCACGCATTTTCTCCATGAGCCCATCGGGAATGTGATGGCGCACGAAGGCTTGCTTGAAATCCTCCCATGTGATTGCCACACTAGAACCTCTCATTTCTTGGAAATTCTCCCACCAAGACATAGATTGTCCACGGAGAAGGTAGGTCACGTAAGGAACACGGTCCTCGTCAGCCACATGAGCTACCACAAGAGTACGGTTCATTTCACGGAGCCAGTCATCAGCATCCAATGGCTCGGAGGCGGTATCAAACGTGCGTGGATTGAGCTCAAGGAACTCCCGAATAGACACCCGGGTGTTGCCATTACTCCCAAGGTCTTGGTTCTGCTGCATCTGCCTTATAACTTGCGTCATCTGAGACAGCACTTTCCCCATCTCAGGTGGCAGTGTGGGTTCTTCGTCACCACTTTCCATCCTGAAGAGGATACCAAGGTTAACACACTAACCGGATATCAAAATCCAATATAAGTGCTTAAAATAATTACTTCAGACGGTAAGAAGGTAGCATGGATCAAACATATACTACCCTCAACGTTCACCATAAATGGTTTGAGTATGAAAGGATAACTAAAGATAGCTAGGAATGGATACATCAATGGACGAAAGGTTCTTGAGAGAAACATGATATTGAAGCAACATCGGGAAACTCGCGACCAAAACTCCTAAGGTACTACAGAAGAACCCAGAACACGTGAAATCCTAACTTGAAAGTTTTAGATGAGAAGAGAAAAACAACGTTGCACTTCCTTACCAGAAAAGGGAGGGTGGGTGGGGAAAGAAATAAAATGGCAGAATTCCTACTCTCACGTTTCATTTTTCCTATATAGCTACAAAATAGTATCTAGACTCAACTGCGACCAGTAAAAGGGATCCTACAGGAAGACAGGCTCTGATACCATTTGTCGCACCCTGGTTTCTAGGGGATACTCATCGGGCCGAACTGGATAGCAGATGCTTGGATTATGGGGCATAACTGCTCCCACGTCCCAGCTTCCTGGTAGGCCTGCGCTTATGCGCGACAACACAAGCCCTGCTATTCCACCGTCGATGTAAACTATCCACTAGAGACCATAGGCACTACTGTCGACGTACTTCATATCAATCACGCAGGGTACGTCAACAGCGTTTAACAGAATGATAGCACAACATATCTCTAAGACACAAAAGATGGAAATAAGTTGCAAATAGCTCTCACTAGAGCAGAGATAGCAAATACAATCATCCAGAGGACACATGTCCCAACATAACATCATTACATCAGCGGAAGCAAACAAGGTGTCTGAGTACAGACAAAACCAAATAGGCTTAAGAAGCCGGCAATGAAAAGGAAGACGGAGCCCATCCACGAAGTCTCGGATCCTGCCCGGGTCCGCTATCTACTCGTCAACAGCGTCGTCGTACTCCACGTAGTAGCCTCCATAGAGATCCTCGGAATCGTAGTCTGCGTAAACCACAGCCCCAAAGGGGTCAGTACAACAACGTACTGGCAAGCAAGACTCACAGTTCACCAAAGGGTAACCCGTCAACACCACGCACAGATGCTTTGGGTTCAACGGAAGCAAGGTGATATAAAAGATGCGGCAACTGGCTGCTCTAACCAACTACAGAATTACTACCACTTCCGGCTAACAGAAAGAAGATAAGATAGCGTATCGTAACCAACTATAGCTAACCACCAAACAAACCCATCCTGGATCTCGCCCCTTATCCAAAGAAGCAATCCGAGGATAACTCACACAGTTGGATTAATGATGGTTCAGGTTATTGTGTCAATAAACCTATTACTAGTCAAGTTATTATAATTAGGTGTAAGTTGTCTGAGTACTTGTTAGCCAGTACTTTCACCAAGTCGTCACATAACCGCGGACAACACGGCTTCTCGAGAAGATTCATCCCTGCAGGGTGTGCTCCAGTACCCGTACACACTCAAGCCACCAACTAAAACTTAGGTGGACTCGACACGACTCGAACCATCACTACAGCCTGTCCTAGGAGCCACGGAGCTATAAGGTCCCAGCCACGCAGCCGAATACGCAGCGCAGGTGTGCAAAAATCCCGCAGGACACAACACCCCGGCACTACAGGCCTCGCCCTATATGTGTGCGTCATCATCATCATCAGTAACCATGGGAGCGACCCATTTATGCGTATGAGCCAAATGGAACACCCGAACTAAGTGTGGCTCTTCGGACAAACTGCGGATCAGATCAAAGCCGAGGGGGGTTCCATACCACCACCCGGATGCGGTGAGCACGCTCATCATGGATCAGTAGACAAGACCCTTTTCCTAATTAGGGTCGACACTAGCAGGCCTCAAAACCACGACGGGCCTCCTGCCGGTGCCTTAACATCAAATTATTATTACCCAAGCATTAACAGGTTGTTGTTTACACATCGAGCCTATAGAACATAATAGAAATAAGATAACAGAAAGTAACGGGTAACAGACTCGAGCAGAAACAACCCTAAGCATGCTAGTAAGACACGGGCTCAAACAACGGGGTTATAGGACTGGAGGTGAGGCAATATCATGGTTTCAGGGTATCATGTGATAGGATCGTAACAGAGGCAACGATACATATGGCTAACAGAAATAGACAACGGAAAAGTATCGGTAACCAATGTTGAAAGGAACACAGTGGTTCATGTGAGTGATAACTTGCCTGCAAACCCAGTAGCCTGGTACTGAGCTAAAACCTCAGAAGGGGTGTCATAAGGATCGTCGGTCTCAACGTCGTCGTCTAACCGAGAAGAAGCAAACAGACAAAGCAGAAAGGGTAGACAATCAATATCATGGCATAGTGCACAATCATGGGGATGATGCATGTCATGTTAATAGTTGCATCAAAATAAACTAGTTGACATGGTAACACAAATTAAATGGACACATATGCAATTTTGAGTTGCATATGAAAAGCCCATGAATTTTGGGTTAGATTATTTGTTTTCCAACTAATCAACAGATGAAGGTGAATTAGTATGATGCATGGATAAGGAAAACAACAAAATAACAACATTAGAACCAATTTGGAATAAGGGTTAACAATTTTGGAAATTTATTTAGCAAGTTATGGAATTTTGGTTCCTTAAGGTTGTCACACAAGTATTTGTTGTTTTCACCAAGTTAAATTGTTCAAAACAGATAACAAAGTTTATATTTGAAAAGAACACAAAATTTTAGTTGGATTACATGTTTCAAATATTGAAATTGGAATTAGGATAATTTAATTATGAATTAAACAATATTAAACAAGTTTTAATTGAATTAAACAAGATTTAACTTGTTTAGGCAATTTTAATTATTCAAAACAGAAAACAAAAATTATATTTGAATAGGTTATTTAAAATGGTATGGAAAACATATTTTATTTGCATGATTTGGATTAATAATGAATTAGTTATGGAATTTATCAAATGTGAAAGGAATAGTTTGAATTTGAAATTTGAAATTATTTACAATGGTCAAAACAGAAAACAAATGCTATAGATAGATAGATAATTAAATTTGGTGCAGCGTACATATTTTATTTGTATTATTTGGGTTTGTGAAATAAAAGTTATGTGAGTTTTTAGTTTAGGGACTATTCTGAAAATTAATTGGACTGATAACTAAAATAGAAAAGGGCAGAAAAGAAAAGGGCACCGAGCAGTGTCCAGCCCCAGCCACTGACAGTGGGCCCATCGCCACTGTGGCGCTGAGGTGGCCTCCAGGGGGCATGACATGCGGGTCCCAGCCACGGGCGGTCAAGGAAAAAATTTGGGGAGGCAAATTGCCTCCCCTGGGATTTGATCCCGAGACCTCTCCCTTGCGCACGGAACAGCTAGCCACTCGGGCTGGTTCAGGTTTCTTGACAGGTTCAGAGCAGGTTGGTGTTTATAGTTCAGTTACGAGTTTTACTGAAACTAACTGAATTGGTTCAGTTCGTGCAGGTACCGATCGGTCAGGGAGCAGGGCGAACAGCGGACAGAGGCGGGGATCGCTCGCCGTGCGGCTGCCGGCGTGCGCCGCTGCGGTGGCCGGGGGAGGATGCGGGCGCAGCGGCCGGGCGGTGGTGCGGTGCGGTGGCCGTGAGGGATAGGAGGCGAGGGGAAGGGAGCGGAAGGAGGTGCGGCTGCTTACAGCGATGGCGTCGGTGGCGCTCGGTGGCGGCAAACGGAGGATGGCGGCGCCGATCCCGTGGTCGTCGAGGAAGGCCGAGGGCACGGGGAGGAAGAGGGCGCCACGCCGGTTCCGTTCCCGGCCCTAGCGCGGCCGGGCGGGCACCGTGGCGGCGGCGCCTCGCCGGAGAAGGCGGCGGTGAGGAGCTCTCGGGGAGGTTACAGAAACGAGAGAGAGAGCAGTGCAAGGGAGAAGGGCGACGGTGCGAGGGAGGAAGAAGGAGGAGGAGATTAGGGTTAAGAGGGAGGCGCTCGAGCAGCTTATAACGATGGGGAGGGGGGATCGATCACCGTTTCTTCTCTGTACTGCGGACGTGGTCGATGGGGATGGCCTCCGTACGTGAGGAAGAAGACAACGGAGCAGGTAAGCAGGCCAGGGCCACTTGGGCTGGCCCAAGTGGGCTGGGTGCCTTTTTCCCCTCTCTCTCTCTCTATTTTTTTTTTGTTTATTACCTTTTTTTTGTGCAGATTTGGAATAGAGAGAGAAAACAATGGTCCTAGGGTTTGCAACTTTGGAAAAGATTTGTATTATTCTGTTTTTGTAACAAACACCTTGAAACAAACATTGTTCTCCAAAAATAAATAAATTCAATTTATGTTATTGTTCTGGAAATTAAAATAATTTGAGCAATGTTGGTATAAAAAGAGATAAATGAACCTAAGCCAAGATTAAAGTCTTGATTCCAATTTTAGTGGAACAATTTGTTTGTTTATTTTGTAGTTGTTAATTGAAACATTGTAACATAACAAATATGAACCAAAATTGAATTTTTGGTTTTGGAATTCAAATAGAAATCAGATGGAAACAGATGCAAAGAATATGATGACATGATGCACAACAAAAATAAAACACGAAACAAACATCTAGGGGGGAGATTTCAAACCTGGGATGTTACACCTGCTGTGGTACAACAGCAAATGCAGGCCCGGGAAGCGGAGATTGAGAAGGAGCGCAAGACCGAGAGAGAGGAATACGAGAAGCTCCAGGTTGATCTCCAAGCCGCACTCCAGACTGCTATCAACCACGTCGACGAGAAACAGAAGATTGAGAGGACAGCCAAAGCAGAGAAGCAGGAACTAGAGCTGGAGATCCAGGTGCTGAAGGACCGGAACTCGGCTCTCGAAACCAAAATATGGGAATCGCGCCGCATCCAGGATAAGCACATCACAGATGAGACCGACTGGCATAGGAAACTGGGAGCAATTGTCCTTGAGATGGAATGTAAGTTGTCATTATCCGCTATCTTGTTTGCCTTTTTTTCTCTCTGCCTTCTTCTATTCTGTTTTTCTTCTTCTCGGTTTCTGTTTCTGACCTAACTTTAGGCCCTGCTGATTTAGATGTCTTCCCGGAACTCCGTGCCGCTGGCGCAACTGCTGCGAACAAAGCAAGGAAAGCCAGGGCAGTAGCCGGTCTTGGCCTTGATGATGGATCCACCATCTCGGACCTTCTTGCCAACCTGAAGACACATGTGCACTCCCTCAAGGGCTTGGGCACCTCCATGGTGGCCACAGCAATCAACTTGCACACCTTGTTCTGGCCAGGAAAAGATGTCCCTGAAACATTCCAAGGAATTGCCGAGAACCTGAGCGGAGTCAAGGCTGAACTCAAGAAGTGGCGTGCTTCCGCAGCTCGGGAAGGAGTTGACGAGTTGCTGCACTTCATCCTGAGCTGGTATGAGAATCTGGATCTCCAAAGGATCCGTGAGCGCCGTGAAGACCCCAAGTGGACTGAAGATACTGATTGCATCGCTCGCCGAAAGGAGGTGGCCTATGAGATCGCCTCCTACGCCGAGACCAGCGTCTACATTGACGGCCTCACCGAGCCGGACACTGACGTTGGAGAAGACGATGATGACGAGGACGATGATGAAGATGAGGACTTGGCAGCGTTCGAGGAGGGTGCCGGAGAGAAAGGAGCCGAGCAGGAGGAGACCAAGGAGACTGAGGAATCCGAGAAGCAGGGCAACACGGAGGAATCCGAGTTGGCCGCCAACGCAGATGCCGAGCAGCCGCAGCCTACCGCGCAGGAGGCCACCATCACCACCGAGATGGTGATCCAAGAGCCTGCTCCCGAGTTGGGCGCGACTGCTGCTGCTACGGACGGTCTTTACCCTCTGGCCTCCGACTCTGCAACGGATCCCATCTCCGTGGCCACAGCAACCTCCGATCAAACTGCCTCTGCCGACACCGATGCGGACAACACGACTTCCACTCTCGAGTAATTGTTGCATGTTTTATCTCAAACACTTATCAGATCCCCGGGATGCCGGGTGCATATGTAACCGATACACTTATATTTGTTGCTACTCAGTTTTTATTTGATCAGTACTTAGCAATTTTGGCTCGACGCCGGATTGCGTTAATATGCAAGTCCCCGAGTTGCATTTTTTATCCACTCTTTCTTTTTGTCTCAGCTCTTACCTGCCACTTGTGGCTTTTTTGGTAGTCGAGTCACAAGATTTCAAAGTCTGAGTTTCAAATACTTAGCCCCTTAGAAAAATGCATGGTAACGCTGCCCAACACTTAGCCGAAAAGAAACAACAGAAACAAAAAAGAACACCCTACTCGGTTTCTACACCTCTCTTCTCCTTAGCAATTTTTCGTGTGCTCATTGACCTTTGGCTTGTTCTCTTTTTTGCCATGAAGCCGGGTTGCGGACTGCAGCAGAGTCGAAGAGTTGGCCCTTGGGTTTAAACACATTACTAGATATGCTTATGAGATTCTAAGTAAAGCAACCGAGTAGACAAAGTAAATCAGAGTAGAACAACACATAATAAATTTGGGCAAGGGCAGTCCCCGAGTTTGAATTCGGAGTGCCTACTAGAATTTTAACTCGGTTGAGGAGATACATACAACTTTCTGCTCATGAATGAAAACGGTGGAGTAGAGCTACATTCCAGGGGCGCTTAGATTCCTCTCCAGCTCTATCTGGCATGTTCTTCTGGGGTGCCTGTGCGTCAACTAGGTAATAGGCATCATTGTGCAGAGCCTTGCTCACAATGAAAGGCCCTTCCCACGGAGGGGACAGTTTGTGCATCCCGGCCGTGCGCTGCACGAGCCTAAGGACCATGTCTCCTTCTCGGAAAACCCTTGGGTTTACTTTCCGGCTATGATAACGCCTCAAGTTTTGCTGATAGACAACCGAACGTGACAGAGTTAACTCTCTTGCTTCTTCTAGCAGTTCAACGTCATTTTCTCGAGCTTCTCTCGCCTCCGCCTCAGTGTAGAGGGTTACTCGGGGCGAGTCATGCTCTAGGTCAGTGGGAAACACGGCCTCAGCTCCATATACCAGGAAGAATGGTGTGTATCCGGTTGATCGGTTAGGGGTAGTCCTTAGACTCCACAACACCGCCGGCAAATCGTCCAGCCAACAACCAGGGGTTCGCTGTAACGGCTCCATTAGCCTTGGCTTTATGCCGGATAGCACCATGCCATTTGCTCTCTCAACTTTCCCATTGGAGGTCGGATGCACAACAGATGCAACATCTAGCCGGATCCGCTTCTCTTTGCAGAATCTCGCGAAAGCACCCTCAACAAAGTTTGTGCCATTATCAGTGATGATGATGTGCGGGTAGCCGTATCTCAGGATCACGTCCTTCAGGAAACTCACAGCTGTGACTCCATCACACTTCCGAATAGGCTTGACCTCAATCCACTTGGTGAACTTGTCAACCATGACCAAGATGTGAGTCATGTTGCCTCTAGCTGGCTTGAAAGGCCCCACCATATCCAAACACCAAACTGCAAATGGCCAAGTAATGGGAATGGTCTTCAACTCGGAAGCTGGCATATGAATCTTACTTGCAAATCTCTGGCAGCCGTTGCACTTTCTCACTATATCTTCAGCTTGCTTCAAGGCAGTGAGCCGAAAAGCCTTGTTGACCAAAGCCCGAGAAGAGGCGTGATGCCCGCATTCTCCCTGATGTATCTCTGTCGGAATTTCTTCTCCTTCCTCTGGCTCAACGCAGCGTTGCAGCACGCCAGTAGGACTCCTCCTATGAAGTACCTTGTTGAGGATAGTGTAGCCTTTGGATCTTCTCTGTATCTGCCTGGCTGTGACCTCGTCACTTGGCAATGTGCCATCCGTTAGAAAGGATAATATGGGCAGAGCCCAACTCAGTGTCTCCCGTGTGGGAAACACTAGTTCGTCCACTTCCATTGGATCAGCCACCGAGACCTCTTCTGAGTCGAGGACGAGTCCCCGAGTACTCGGAAAGGACACCCTCGATGAATGCGACAGTCCCCGGGTTGAATGGAGCAGTCCCCGGGTTGCAGGTGCCAGTCCTCGGGTTGGAGACGACAGTCCCCGGGTTCTCTTTTGCAGCCTCCGAGTCAATCTCCATTGGAACAGCTTCCTCTCCTGGCAGAGAAGGAACAAAGATAGACTCCGAGTTGGGGGATGGCTTGATGGATGGCTTTCTCAAATGCTCCAAGGCAATCCCAGCCGGGATGAACTGCCGAGAAGACCCCAACTTGGACAACTCATCAGCTGCGTCATTCTCAGCTCGGTGTATATGTTGGAACTCACATCCTTCAAAGAAGCCAGTCATGGTTTGCACCAGAAACCGGTATGATGCCATGTTGGCATCCAGAGCATCCCAGGTGCCGGATACCTGCTGCACCACCAGATCCGAGTCGCCATAACAGACAATGCGCTGCACCCCAACCTCCTTGGCTGCCTTCAGGCCGTGCACCACTGCCTCATACTCGGCCACATTGTTAGATGCCTTGAAATGAATCTGCAGCATATATTTGAGTTGATCTCGCTTGGGTGACGTGAGCACTACGCCAGCACCAAGACCTTCCTTCACTTTGGAGCCATCAAAATGCATCTTCCAGTAGTTGGTTTCCGGCAAGGGAGGCTCATACTGCACTTCAGCCCAATCCACTAGAAAATCAGCCATGATCTATGACTTTATGGCTTCTCTTCTCGCGTACACAGGAGTGTACGCGGCTAGCTCGATTGCCCACTTGGCTACTCTGCCACTTGCATCCTTATTGCCCATGATATCCGAGATGGGAGCAGAACTCACCACTGTGATGGGATGCTCGTGGAAATAACGCTTCAGCTTCTTGGCACCCAGGTACACTCCGTAAGTCATCTTCTGGTAGTGTGGGTAATCTGCTTGGAGCTGGATAGCACCTCACTGAGATAGTACACTGGACGCTGCACACTCTTGCCTTCCTCTTCTCTCTCCACCACTATCACCACACTCACTACCCGGTTGGTTGCTGCAATATAGAGCAGCATTGGCTCTTTGGGTAGCGGACTAGCCAGGATGGGAGCGCTACCCAGCATGGTTTTCAGCTCCTTGAATGCCACACCAGCTTGTGGTGTCCAGACAAACTTGTCGGCCTTCTTCATGAGTTGGTAAAGAGGCAAGGCCTTCTCGCCCATTCTGCCCAGGAAGCGGCTCAGAGAAGCCAAGCACCCGGTGAATTTCTGCACATCCTTCAGTGATCTCGGCAAAGACATGCTCTCTATAGCATTTATCTTTGAAGGATTGGCTTCAATGCCCCGACTGGATACCAAGAAGCCGAGTAACTTGCCAGCCGGGACGCCAAAGGTGCATTTAGTCGGATTCAACTTCATCCTGTACTTGTGCAAGTTGGCAAAAGTTTCCTCAAGATCACTAAGCAGAGTATGTGTTTTATTCATTTTGATGACAATGTCATCTACGTACACATGCACATTCTTGCCAATTTGGTCATGCAAGCATTTCTGCATTCATCTCTGATAGGTAGCCCCAGCATTCCGCAACCCAAAGCACATAACACGATAGCAATAAGCCTCGTATGGGGTAATAAAGGCAGTTTTTATTTGATCATCCGGGTTGAGAGCTATCTGATGGAAACCAGAGTAGACATAAATGAAAGACAAAAGCTCGCAACCGGCAGTGGAATCTATCACCTGATCTATGCGGGGTAGAGGGAATGGATCCTTGGGGCAAGCCTTGTTCAGGTCGGTGTAGTCCACGCACATGTGCCATGCAGTATCGGCCTTGGGGTCCTCCTTCTTCTTCTCAACCATAACCGGGTTGGCTAGCCAATCCGGATGCAGTACCTCCATGATAAATCCGCTTATCAGCAACTTGGTGAGCTGGTCACCGATGGCTTTCCTCCTCTCATCACCAAAGCGGCGCATAGCCTGCTTAACCGGCTTGGCGTCATGCCGCACATGCAGCGAGTGCTCAACCAACTCCCCCGGGACACCCGGCAGATCCTCATTGGACCATGCAAAGACATCCCGATTCTCACGGAGGAAGTGGATGAGGTCGCTTTCCTATTTCTCTCCCAACCCGGCGCCAATGATGGCAACACGGTCTGGGAATTCAGGATCAACCTAGACCTTCTTTGTCTCCTGGGACGCCTGGAAAGCCGTTCCGTACTGGGAACCCGGCATGCCAGGCGCACCACCCTGTGTTGCTTGCGCCATCGCCACCAACTCGTGTATCTTCTTCTTCTCGGCAGCAATGACCATGGACTCCGCCAGCTGAGAACTAGCAGACGCGCATTCCAAGGAACGCTTGTAATCACCCGAGATGGTGATGACACCATTGGGACCAGGTATCTTCATGTTCAGGTAGGCTGCATGGGTTGAGGCCATGAACTTGCTGAGGGCAGGCCTACCGAGTAGAGCATGGTAGGGGCTCTGAAGATAAACTACTTCAAACTGCAGGCACTCGGTGCGGCAGTTCTCCCTGGTACCGAATAGGACATCAACCCAGATGCGGCCGATTGGAGCACAAGATACTCCCGGCACAATGCCATGAAATGTGGTCCTGCTGGGTAGCAGCATGTTCTCGGCAAGGCCAAGCTTCTCCAGTGTATCCCGATACATGATGTTGATGCTGCTGCCGTTATCGATCAGCACACTGCTGAACTTGACATTCTTCTGGGTTCCCAAGAAAGTGGGATCCACCACTAGAGCATAGGTACCTGGATTGGGCATCACCTTGGGATGATCAGCTCTGGACCAAGTGATCTCTTGGTCGCACCAGTGCAGGTAGTGAGGCACAGCCGGGATCACTGCATTTACCTCCATTGCACGCCTGTGCAGTGACTGCTTGTCGTCTGGCTCGGTGGTGAATATCATGTAGGTCTCATGGTGCTCCTGGTACTGGTTGCGGTCTCCACCACCATTGTTGTCGTTGTTGTTGTTGTTGTTGTTCCTGTTGTTATTGTAGTTGCGGTTGTTGTTGTTGTTGAAGTTGCGATTGCCGTTGTTGTAGTTGCGATTGGATCCCTGAGCCACTTGGTTCATGTTCTCCCTTCTCGGAAACACTGCAGGCCTGGGAGCAGCTGCCCGAACAGGCTGCACGTTGGCTCCCGAGAGTGGCAGAGGAGGAGGAGGGGGCAGCTGACCAACGTCTTCATCCTTGATGCGGTCCCACCAGCTGCACTGCCGGGTAGTGTGGTTGGCTGTCCTACTCGGATGCCGAGTATGGAAGCTGCATGGCCCAACCTTCATGTTCTCAAAGATAAAACTCGGAGCATCCGGGTTGCCGTTACCGTGCTGGGGAGCATTGTATGGCTTCTTGATGCCTTGGCCCTGATTCTGGTTCTGCCCATATTGGGCTCCAGCAGTTTTTTGCCTTTGGCTACTCCCAGCAGCCACAGGACCCTGGGTCACAGCATTCACCTCCTCGGGATCATACCGAGTATCTATGCGGTCACCTCTGCGCTTGTTGCGGAAATCTTGACGTCTGCTGCCATCATGGTGCTTCCTTCTCGGCTCAGGTGAATCAAGCAGAGGCTGAGTAGGGTCGCCGAGTGCATACATATCTGCAATCTTGATCGTCTCGGCGAGCGTACTCGGAATCTCTCTCTGCAGTTTCTGCCACAACATGCTGCCATCCCTGCAGCCCTGAGCAAACCAGGTAATGGCCTCGGCCTCATTCACACCTTCACAGGTGTTCCTCAAAGTGCTCCACCGAGTAAGGTACTCTCGGTCAGTCTCCTCTTCTCGCTGCTTGCAAGCGGACAGTTGTTGCGGCCTATTCGGACTCTTGTACGTGCTGGTGAAGTTGCTAATGAAGGCTTCCGAGAAGTCTAGCCAGCAGTTGATGCTGTCTCTCGGCAAGTTGTTGAGCCAAGTCCGAGCAGGGCCCTCTAGCATCTGCGGAACATACCGCACAGCCCATCTCCGGTTGCCGCCTGCAATGTGCACGGCGGTAACGTAGTCACTTAGCCAGTCTTCCGGCTTGGTGCTGCCATCATAGCACTTGGTCCCCCTAGCCAGCTGAAAATAGTTCACGGAGGGCTCCTCCATGATGCGGCGACCAAAACAATCTGGTCCGGGTGGCCCCTTGTTCTCGAGCTGCGCAGATCGATTGATCCGGTCCAGCTTGTATCTTGCATCATTGGGCTCCAGCATGCGGTCACCCAAACGATCAGTGACATCTGTTGGGTCAGCGTACCCGGCTAGCCCTATCGCCGAGTACCCATCATCATAGCGGTCTTGCTGCACAGCTGCGGGTTGCACAACCGGATTGGGTGCTGGCATAGCGGCATGCGGCTGTGCTGCCGCTGGCTGCTGCGTCCTCTGCCGAGGAGGCTGGGCGGCATGACGCCGAGAAGGTCCTGCATGGTTTCCTCCTTGCTCCTTGCTGTGAGCTTTATTGGCTTGATAGCCTGCTCCTGCAGTGTTGTGTTTCTGACCGGGCTGCCGCGGCACAGCGTGCTGTTTTGCAGCGACAGCCGGGTCGTACACCTGCATTTGTTTGTTCTTCCCAGATTTCACACTCTAGTCCCTCTCATTGCCGGGAAGCAGCGATGAGGCCTGATCCGTAGATCTGACCGTATGCGAGTGCACAACCTGAGAAGCGCCAGCAGCCGGATTGGCTTTCCGGAACTCCTCGTTCTGCCTGCCAGCCTCTAGCACTAGCTCGTTGAGTCTTTCCTGCTGCCTAGCGCGCGCGTCGCCGGTGAGATGCGGCAACTCGGTGGCCACTGCCTCTGCAGCCCTAAGAGTTTTGGCAGGAGTGCTGTACCTGGGCCTACCAACAGTGTTCAAACTAGCAGATTGGCTAGCAGCCCTACCATCTCTAGCAAACTCAGCGCCTAAGTTGCAACGGGTAGTGCCTAACTTGCTAGGCAGCCTAGAAACAGGAGTAAAGCCATGCGCTATGTTGTACTCCTTTTGAGCTAGGTTAAGCTCAAGCCTAACCTTCTCCAGCTCCTGGGACTCTCCGAGTAGCGCTTGACGCTGCTGCTCGAGTTGCGCCTTCATGGCGGCGAGTTCCGCCTCGTTAGCTCGTGGCATGCCCAGCTGCACGGTAGCATCTCCGTGAGCAGCTGGTATAGCCGTAGACATGGAAGGATCCACGTAACCCGGAATGTTGTGAGGCGCGTCGTAGGGCTTTGTGAACCCTTGCGCCAGCAGGTTCCTCGATGACTCCCGCGGTAGCGGCCGCGCCTTTCCCGGCATCGATAGCCGGGCCTGTCATCATCACCTCCACGCTGTCCGCAGAGCAGCCAGAAGGCTTCCCGCGGGCAGCGAGTACAGCAGGAGGATCTTCCGCGACGAGCACCTCCTCCGGGAACTCGCGGATGAATGTGGTGGTGACATAGACCAGATGCGAACCGAAGGAAAGCACCGAGCCGCCTGCCGGCACGGGCCTGCCGCCAAATCGCCGGCGTTGTTGGTGACGAAGTCGAAGGAGCCGAATCTGTGGACAAGGCCATAGACCACGCGCTCCCCTGAAGCAGAAACGGGTCCTGTCCGAATATGAACCCCAGCCAGCGCCGCTGCTGGCCCCACGGTGGGCCCCAACTGTCGTGGTGTGGAGAAGACAGATGCCATAGGATGGCTAAAGTGTTGGGGCCGATGGACGCTGGAGGTATCCGGGGAGGGATCGCATGGCGAGTAGCCGCGCGTAAGTAACACTGCAAACAACAAGATCTACCCATGTTCAGGGCCCTCGTGTGGAGGTAACACCCCTACTCCTGCCTACCTCTCTGTATGTATGTTTTCTGAGTAGCCACATGACGATTCCCAAGTGCAGGAGATCAATTGTAGTACCTTTCGATAAGTATTTGAATGTCGAACCCACGAGGAGCTGAAGGTAAGCTATGTATTCTCTAAAGCCCTATAACCCTCTTATATGGATGTTTATGCAAAGCAATAAGTTTGACTAAAAGGAACTAACTAATTAAAAGCAAGTGACGTGGAGTGTTGTTTGTCTAGTAACTAGTGAAGCAAGTTTAAAATGCAAGTTTCTAAGCAAGTTTCACAAGTAGCAAGCAGCAAATATCTCAAGCATCTCAAGGGAGCAAGTGTTCTAGCAATAGGTGTTTCGTTCGTGTGGTTGTCACAATTACTGAAGCACATGTTTTAGTCTTAGTTGTTTCTTCTAGGAAGGAGCCATAAATAGGTATAGTCAAGTAAATGATCTACAACCCCTTATGATGGATCATGTGGCCAAGTAAATGACTGCACAAGATTTATTAAGACATAAAGTCCCACCATAGCCTTACGTTCTAAGGTCCCCTATATATATCCCTCAATAACTTAACTTTTTGGCTCGGTCTCAGGTTACTGTCACTCCCAAGTCACCACCACTCCATTATGCTATCGGTGATCACCTTACATGCATTCCCCAACATATGCGTGCACTCATATATTGTACATAAAGACAATCATAGAAGATAACAAACTTGTACGCAACCAATCAACGAACTATTTCACCATTGCCAAGAACAATTCACTACTCAAACATAGACGGGGAGACACAATACATCAAGGGAATATAGTATTGCATCATACATCGTGTTTGACAAGATATTACAGTGGAGAGATGGAGCTGATCTTGCTATAGATGTTGATGATGAACACGCCGGAGGGGGGTGGAGCCCTCCGGGGGTGATCCCGGCGGCGTTTCCCCCCTCCGATCTTCTCCAGCGGCAGCCTTCTGTCTCTCTGTTACATGGTTTCGTCTCTCGACGCCGCCCCCTTCTCGAAAAGGCCAGGGGACCCTTTATATAGTCGTTTTTAGGTCACGAGACACTCGGGAGAAGAAAGATCGACGACATCGGAGCCACGGGGGCAAAAAGGGGGCCCCACACGCGGCCAAGGAATCTGGCCGCATGGAGGGTCCTCTTTTCCACCTGGTTGGCCTTTTGGCCCTCTACTTTGGTCCATGGTCTTCGTCTCAAAAATTCTGAACCGTGCTCTTTGGCCTTGCCCTTTTTGGAGTCCTGAAGCTCCCGGAAAGTCTGAAACACTAAAAAGTACGTTTTCTGGAAAAACAAGGTTAGAACCAAAAGAAGGGGGATTGTTCAGAAAATCCCCCAAATCAATATAAAACATGAATATAAGTTGCTAATATGTAGGAAAAACAAGTAATAACATGCAAAGTTCATGTATGCATTTTACATGCATCAACATCCCCAAGCTTAACCCATGCTCGTTCTCGAGTATGAAGGTGATAAAACTAACATGGACTTTGCATATTGAAACAATCATGGGATATCAAGGAGGATTATTCATGCTACATATAATCAAATGATTAATACTAGAAATGAGTAGCAATATACAATTCATGTTGTAAGAAATATCAAATATGCAAGGAAAGATGCTTCATGAAAGTTCACAAAGTGTATAATGAAATAAAAGCACTATGGACCAAATGCATACACAAAATGAAAAATAAAATCCTATATTGGTCAAAGAATAGCATAATGGAAAATAGAAAATATGGTGGACACTTTGGAGAAAATTGAGTAGAGGTAAAACATGATCAAGTCTTATTTAGCCTCTAAATTATTCAACTAAAATTACTAATTGAAATGTGGTATCCATTGATCTAGGACTCTCATTGCCCCTTTAACACTAGCATCTTAAATGGTGAATGTTGAAGTAATGTGAATGACAAGGTGGTTGAAAGCCTCATGCCCCGTGAGTGTGAAAACCTACTCCATGATTACTCAACTTAAGATTCCTAATAAGCTTTGTACAGTCATAATAAGTATTAATGACATCATAGAGAACCGCAAAGAGGTACCTCTTGCCCCATGACATGGAAACAAGCCCATGTCACAATGACAAGACAAACAAACGGAGTAGACTCATCATCCTTTTTATTTTCATTCACTATTATGCATAGCTTCTTATTTATTGTAGGATGTGTTGTAGAGTCACTCAAGCTGCAAGTAAATTTCCACCATGATAAAGCATGGCTTGGGTTAGCGGCCCAATGCGTTTCTCTAGTCATATAGATACTTACTCATCAAAACTTACTATTCCTCTATTTCATTTCGGCATGGCAGGAGTCCAAAAACAAAAGTACATGATATCAACCAAATGTAAATTTTTGTGCAATGTTGAAAGCTTTCCGGTGATACACGTTTATAGCTAGCTCCCAACCACACACTTGTCAAACGCAAAACTTGTGGCTCCCATTATTGGGTCATGTTTATTAGATGCATAAAAAGTAAAGTGTGCCTTCAAAAGTTCGTGAGAGTCCTATCCCAAGTTCAACCCATGACAATTAATAAAGTGAATATCTTAATTTAGAACATAAATAACACAATAACATGGTGAACATACTCGGAATAGCAATGAAGCTAATGGGAAGATATGGTGGACTCACTGGAAATACTTGGCTAAGGAGTGTTGGAAACAAGTTTTTACTTGTTGGAATTTTTAAATTTTTGGCTAGAAAGAGGGAGATAGTTGACCAGCTACAATGCATGCATATGTACATAGAACTACTCATTTCATGACAAACTAAATAAACCAGCAATTAACATCAAGGACATGAATAAGAGATAGCTCAAGACAACATTATTGCAAATTTCTACACATAAAAAGCCTATAAATCATGCAAACATATGTAGCTCTTCAAATCAACCATGGCATCCCTATTCCAAGTCATAATACTAGCATCCAATACATTCCAACCCCAAACTCCAGTATCTCAATCTCATATAAAATGATGGGTGTGGTCTTATCAAAACAAAAATAAAAACTAGACGCTTCAAGTCTCTACTATAAATGCTTTGCTTAGAAAAACAGAAAGTAGACGTGCGCTAACCAAAAGATTGTAGCTCCAGTGGGGTGTTCATCACATCCCCAATCTTATGGATTTCACCATTCTTGGATGTCTTGAGGCGCAGCTCCTTTATTCCCTGTGAAAAAACTTCACAAAACATGTTTCTCCCATTCTTTTTCTGTGGGGTGAGATTAGCAAGGACAAACAAATCACATGCTTGCTGTGCAAAATTCCAAATCAAATGCTCCATTAGATAGATAATAAGGTTCATTATGTTGTATGTTCACTCTCTTGATTGAAAGAATCATGGAAATTCGATTCCCAAGCCCAAAGAGTGCATAAAACAAAAGAAGGCAGAATCTGTCCAGAAAAGCAACAGCAAAAAAAACGAACGTTTTTCCCTAAGCTAGACTCGTCAAAAATTAAGACAATGTTTGTGCTTACAGAGGACGAAAAGTTGCAGAACATACTAAAAAATTAGCTCAATCCGACATACCAATAAAAAAACGTAAAATCATACGGTGAGCAGACTCGTGCTGAAACAGAAATTTCATGCACTAGGATAGCAACTTATAAGTCCAAATGGGTTTGACTTGACTCTTTATTGAAAACTCCAGAATTAAAACAAAAAAAACTAATCTCTTGAGACAGCAAGAGGACACTAGGAAAATCCAAACAAAAACAACCGGGTTGCCTCCCGTAAAGCGCTTTCTTTATAGCCATATAGCTAGGCTTTACTTACTTAACATCATGATGGTTGGAGTGAGGTGGCTCGGCATCCCCAAGCTTGGATTCTTGTACTTATTTGATACATGTAGGGTGAGCTCAGGGGTACATCCCCAAGCTTGATTGGTTGTCCCTCTTGATCTTTGTTCATCTCACTCAACTCTTCCTCCTGAAAAATTCTTCTTACACAAATCTCAACATAAAACTTGATTAGAGGGGTTAGTGCCTACATAAATAAAATCCACATAGGTACAGCAAAGACACATCATGAGTTGATTCTAAATATTAACTACTGTTACTACAGTTGTGCATTGCTCCTTGATCAAAAGAACCACACAAAACACAAGTAATGAGAGCAATGCAAAATAAAGACATAATCTGCCAAAAACTGAACAACCCGTAAAGAGTGAATTTTTAGAGGCACTTAAGTTGCTCAAATCAGAAAACTTAAAACTAATGCAATATGTAGTGATAACTAAATATTGCTGTCGTAAATTACCAGGTCAAAATTCCACTTCTGTGATTTTAAACATTTTTCGCAGTGAAGTTCAGGAATCTGTTTTCTTGACAGCTAATTACTATTGTTTAATCCTATCTCTCATATAAGATTATTCTTGCGATTTAAGATGAGAAATAAGACATAAATGTGATGTTACAGTAGTGAACTAATATTTTTTTATTGTTTTAAGCTTTGGAAAAAGTTTTAATGATAGAGACTTTGCAATGGTTTCATTGGCATGAACAACACATGTTCAAGGTCGACCCCAACTTCTCCATTACTCATCCTTCTCATTTACTTTCCCAAAAAAATTATAAAATGAAAATCTTAAACTAAATGATAGATAACAGTAGGTAAAGGTATATTACATGTTGAAAATACATAAATGTGTGCTCAAACCGAATAGGAAATTAAAGCATAAGGAACACACCAAAAAATATTAAACAATTTATTTTTAAGTCTAACCCATTACCTATGCATTGGCATTTTGTAATGAAACAAATAATAGAAGCACATAATAGCAAGCATAAAAAGGTAGATCAAGTGCAACTTCAATACTTTCAGCATAAAGAGGGAAAACTTAATATTGTTGAAATATGTGTAACCATGTTTCCCTCTCTCATAATAATTTTCAGTGGCATCATGAATAGATTCAACAATATGAATATCACATAAAACATTTTTATCATGAGCCACATGCATAAAAGAATCACTACTCTCCACATAAGTAAAATCCTCATTAGTGATAGTGGGAGTTAAACATTCATAATTTTCATTGCAATCATCATATATAGGAGGCATAGTATCATCAAAGTGAATTTTCTCCTCCAAGCTTGGGGAACTAGAAATATCATGCTCATCAAAACCAACTTCCCCAAGCTTAAAACTTTCCATAGAATCAGCAAGTATATCATTTTTATCCTCAATAGTAGGGGGACTAAAAATATCATATTCATCAAGACAAACTTCCCCAAGCTCAAGGTTTTCCTTAGCAATAAGGTGTTCAAAGAATTAGTACTACCACAAATATGATTGTTGTGCAAATAATTTTTCAATTTCTCCTCAAACACTTCATGTCCTAATTCAAGGTAGATATTATACAGTTCTAAAATTGTTTGGTTGTTTTCCATTTTATATTTTTTTTGTGTTTTAGGTTTATATGTTAGTATGCAATGCAAACAAGAATAAAAGCTTAGCACAACGCTCCCCGGCAACGGCGCCAGAAAAGTGCTTGATGACTCCCAAGTGCAGGAGATCAATTGTAGTACCTTTCGGTAAGTATTTGAGTGTCAAACCCACGAGGAGCTGAAGGTAAGCTATCTATTCTCTAAATCCCTATAACCCTCTTATATGGCTGTTTATGCAAAGCAATAAGTTTGACTAAAAGGAACTAACTAATTAAAAGCAAGTGACGTGGAGTGTGGTTTGTCTAGTAACTAGTGAAGCAAGTTTAAAATGCAAGTTTCTAAGCAAGTTTCACAAGTAGCAAGCAGCAAATATCTCAAGCATCTCAAGGGATCAAGTGTTCTAGCAATAGGTGTTTCGTTCGTGTGGTTGTCACAATTAGTGAAGCACATGTTTTAGTCTTAGTTGTTTCTTCTAGGAAGGAGCCATGAATAGGTATAGTAAAGTAAATGATCTACAACCCCCTATGATGGATCATGTGGCCAAGTAAATGACTGCACAAGATTTATTAAGACATAAAGTCCCACCATAGCCTTACGTTCTGAGGTCCCCTATATATATCCCCCAATAACTTAACTTTGTGGCTCGGTCTCAGGTTACTATCACTCCCAAGTCACCACCACTCCATTATGCTACCGGTGATCACCTTACATGCATTCCCCAACATATGCGTGCACTCATATATTGTACATAAAGACAATCATAGAAGATAACAAACTTGTATGCAACCAATCAACGAACTATTTCACCATTGCCAAGAACAATTCACTACTCAAACATAGACGGGGAGACACAATACATCAAGGGAATATAGTATTGCATCATACATCGTGTTTGCCAAGAGATTACAGTGGAGAGATGGAGCTGATCTTGCTGTAGATGTTGATGATGAACACGCCAGAGGGGGTGGAGCCCTCCGGGGGTGATCCCGGCGGCGTTTCCCCCCTCCGATCTTCTCCGGCGGCAGCCTTCTGTCTCTCTGCTTTGTTGTTTCGTCTCTCGGCGCCGACCCCTTCTCGAAAAGGCTAGGGGAACCTTTATATAGTCGTTTTTAGGTCACGAGACACTCGGGAGAAGAAAGATCGACGGCATCGGAGCCACGGGGGCCAAAAGGGGGCCCCACACGCGGCCAAGGAATCTGGCCGCGTGGAGGGTCCTCTTTTCCACCTGGTTGCCCTTTTGGCCCTCTACTTTGGCCCATGGTCTTCGTCTCGAAAATTCTGAACCGTGCTCTTTGGCCTTGCCCTTTTTGGAGTCCCGAAGCTCCCGGAAAGTCTGAAACACTAAAAAGTACGTTTTCTGGAAAAACAGGGTTAGAACCAAAAGAAGGGGGATTGTTCAGAAAATCCCCCAAATCATTATAAAACATGAATATAAGTTGCTAATATGTAAGAAAAACAATTAATAACATGCAAAGTTCATGTATGCATTTTACATGCATCACCACAGTACAATGTTTGCCTCTTGGCCGAGTAGCCACTCGGTTGTTCTCTCTAGCTCTAGTGTTGTCTCTTGTAATAAATGTGATCTGAGGCAACGTCCCTCGCGCAGGAGGGGGTAGGGCACCTTATATACTGGTGCCCAGCCGAATAAACAAAGACTATAAGGTACAACTCGATGGGACGTGCTCACTGCAGGACAGCGCACGCCTCCGGCTTCTCGCTGACGCGGGTGCGGGAAGTCGCCGCACCGTTCGGCAGATGGGACCTGTCCACCTTGTCAGTCACATAGAGTAGGCCGCCTGACACGCCCTGTCCCCTCTGTCAGTGACAGGACTTGACAGGCGCCTACCTCACTATAGCCACGCCGTAGCGCGGATAATCATGCGCTCCGTAAGTTGAACCGCACGCCTGTACGGCTACAGGATACGCGGGATCATGTCAGAACGGCTCCATTGACTTCTTGCCCGAGTAGGAACGCAGCCCATCTACTCGGACCACTTGACCGCTATCCGGACGAACACAAACTTTCTCCTTATCGCCTCTTGGCCTTCAATACTTATGACCAGATAGAGACTACCGGGTAGAGGGTACCCGGGTAGCCACCAACCCGGCCAACAGTACTTTGATCTTCGTCTTTATGACTTGCCTTACCCCTACTCGGGGGTAGCCCCCCGACATGCCTTGACCAGGCGGAAAGAATAAGCCTGACGTTGGCGTTCCATACCTTCACAAGGCCAAGTGCACTAGCTTGGCGTTGGGCCTCCAT
The DNA here is from genome assembly GCA_028641055.1 of Alopecurus myosuroides. Classification (NCBI taxonomy): domain Eukaryota; kingdom Viridiplantae; phylum Streptophyta; class Magnoliopsida; order Poales; family Poaceae; genus Alopecurus; species Alopecurus myosuroides. The sequence goes on from CM054060.1 coordinate 149,839,380, forward strand.
CCACCGGCTGAACGGGGTCGATGCTCACCCGCCGGTTGCTCAACCGGCCAACGATGAGCGACCGGCTGCCTAGTCGGGCGCTAATACAGCCCGGCAACTCCACAAGTCAAACGTTACGGAGAAGTATGGCGAACACGCCAACTCTTAGCCTCACGAGGGCCACAGTGCCACCCTATGCAGCGCATTACATCTACTCTCCGGCTGCTCGGGGTACTCTGGCATGGGCTGGGCCGTACCCGCATACGGCCCGCGATATATCAACTCAAACTAGCTGGTACGTGCCTACTCTGCCCGGTACTCACCGCGTGGGCTCGGGGTACTCGGCGTACGGCTCAGGTACAAAGGCATGGGCAGTCGGGAAGCCGGGAGTGGCTGCCGGGTATGTGAAGATGGGCAAGGCGCTGCCAACGTACGGCGCGCGATACGGCACCAACCGGGTTCAAGGGCCGAAGGACGAAGGTGTTTGTCCCGAGAATCCCCCCGGCTGGTCTTGAACTAGCCGGGCCCATTTGTAAGCCAGCCAGCCCGACAGTATATAAGGGCTGGCCAGGCCTCAGTAGCAAGGGGCGATCTCTCTTCCATCTTTGAGAGACATACACTGAGAGACTGAGAGTTCAGAGAACAATCTTGTAACCTGTACATCAATAGAAAGAAGAGAGAAGCAGGAGTAGGGGTTTTACCTCGACAAGAGGGCCCTGAACCTGGGTACATCGTGTGTCTACATGCTTGCTATCCAATCCCACGCCAACGCCACCGCTTGCTAGCCTGCCCCTTCTTTAAACACCACTAGGATCTCCCTTTTGGTGTTGTCGTGATCGATACCATGACAGTTGGCGCCCACCGTGGGGCCGATGGCAACGACTTGGTCTGACTTCTGCGTGGGATCACCTTCATCCGTGAGCGGAGGCCGCGTCGTCACCGGCCTGGTCATGACCTTCGGCACCGTCGACTACGTGATCAACAACACTGGGTCCATCGAAGTCCCAACTCTCCCGGACAACGGCTCCTTCGTTCAGTTCGGCGAACATCACGTTTTCATCGCCGTCGTCCCCGAGTTCCCCGCCAAGGTGCAGGCATACATCGACCGCCTCTGCAAGGAGGTGATCGACGAAGAAGACGGCAAGTCACAGGACTATGCGGAGTGCATGGTCACTCATCGCTCGGACGACGCTCCGGAGAGCAGCCGGAACGCTGCTCCGCTCGGTTCCGTCCAAGATGTCCTCGAGAACCTCGCCACGCCCGTTGACTCAGACGCGGATCACGAGGAAGTGGCTGCGGCGCTCGATCTGATGCGCGAGCGCCTCCTCGACAGCGCCAAGAACGTGGAATCTACCCAACGCCGGGTGGAGTCCCAAGTACGTGAGTTCAATGCGGTGCACAACTTCACTCCCGTTCCGGCTGAGCCCAGCCGGATGGGAGCGGTGCGCCAACGCGGGGGCAACCTCGTGCACGAGTTAGGGATCACGACCGATCCGACCGTCCCACCCGGCTTCCGCCAGCCGGTATATAGCACCCCAGCCAAGAACATGAGGGTCGCGGAAGCTGCCGCGGCTGAGCTACCCGGACTCCAGGGCGACGACCTGCTGCGTCAGCAGCGCCGCCTACAAGACCTCCTCATCACCGCCAATCAACAGCAGGCGATGCAGAGTCGCCAAGCCGCGTCCAAAACGCCTAGCCAGGCGCCAGGGGCCAAGCCAGGGGATGACACCCAGCACAGGACCACGAACATCAGGCAGCCGGAGCCACCCACGCCGGCCGCCAGGCGTCTTCACCAAACCCAAGCCGCGTGCCGCCACGCGGCGACGTCAGCGTAAATTCCGGCTACCAATCAAGGCGCTACACCGAACCGGCTACAGGAGGCAGCCGGCACCGCAACAACGACAACCGGCAGCCGGGCTACTACCCCTCGCAACCGGCTGCCTCGGCAGGTCGCTACTGCCAACCGCCTCCCCCAGGAGGTTATCAAACGGCTACTCGAGGCAGACACTTGCCCGACATCGGTGAGTATCAGCCGGCGCGCGCTACCTCTCACGCCAGCTACCGACAGGCGGAACTGGGGGGCCGGATCCCCCTCGCCAACGTCCATGACCGCTTGGGTGCCTTCGGCCCAGCAACTGGCATTGATGCCCGGCAACGTATCAACACCCTGGAAGCCTCCGGAATCCTCGAGGAGGAAGACATGGCCGGCCACCAATTCCTAGGGCCACGCATCACGGCGGAACCTTTCCCTCGGGGATTTCAGCTCCCAAGGGACACGCCCAAGTACGACGGAACGACCAAAACGGAGGACTGGCTGGTCGACTACGTCACCCGAGTCGGCATCGCCGGCGGCAACCGGAGAGTGGCGGTGTGCTACGCACCGCTCATGATGAAGGACGTGGTGCGCATGTGGGTTAACAGCCTGCCCGCCGCAAGCATCCACTGCTGGCTAGACTTCGAGAAGGTCTTCCTCACCAACTTCGCCAGCACCTACAAGCGGCCCGGTCGGCCGCAACACCTGGCCAGATGCGTCCAGCGCAAGGGCGAGAAGGATCGCGACTACTTGATCAAATGGTCTAACCTACGCAACACGTGCGATCGGGTGCAGGAGCACCAGGCCATCACCTACTTCATCCACGGGTGCCTCGATGGCACCATGTTGAAACACAAGCTTTTCCGGGCATAGCCCAAATCGATGGAGCACATCATGCTCGTTGCGGACAAGTACGCCACGACAGACTCGTCCATGAACATCCCGATCCGGCTAGACGCGAACGGCACGTTGATCACCGGCGAGTCCGAGAGAGCAGACGGAGCAGGCCCAAGTCACCCGTCTAGCAGGCCAAACGGCCGCGGCGGGCACGACCGCCCCTACCACGACAACCGCGACACCAGGAAGCGGAGCGGAGCCATGGTCGAGGAGCGGTATGGCGCGGCGCAAGCCGTGAACACCGCAAAAGCAGATCGACCGGCTCCGGTTGGAGAAGGGCGATACCCTCGCCCCCGGCAAGATTACGACCAGTGGGAGGACCGGCCAAAGTACACACTGGATGCCATGCTGCGCCAGCCATGTAAATACCACTCCCCCCCCCCGCAAGCCGGCCATGCACACAACAGGCGAGTGCGGCTGGACCACCCGGCCGGCGAAAGGCGAAGGACTGCCGCCTAGGGGAGCTCCTCCACCACCCCCGCCACCAGCCAGTGTGCCGGCTAACGCCGCCGCCAAAAACAACAACAACCGCCCCGAGCGACCACGACCGCCTCCGGCTGACGCAACCGGAGGGCCACACGACAACTTCCCGCGTAATCACGCGACGTACGTCATCAACGTCATCGAGCACTTCGACAAAAACAGCGAGAGTCGCCGATACGCCAAGGTGAACGCGACCGTGCCGCCAATTCGCCAGCCGATGAACTGGTCCATGGCCTGCGTGACTTTCGGCATGGCTGATCAGGCGGACGTACTACCGTCCCCGGGCTCGTATGCCCTCCTCCTCGACACAATCATCCTCACCGACAAGACAGCATGCACCTTCTCCCGGGTACTAATCGACGGGGGAAGTAGCATCAACATCATGTACAAGGATACGGCTGACAAGCTGAACATTACCGAGCATCAGATCGAACCAAGCCGGACGATCTTCCACGGTATCATCCCCGGCCTAAGCTGCATTCCTCTCGGAACGGTCCGGCTGGACATCGTATTCGGCAACGTCATCAATTACCGCCGGGAGACCATCACCTTCGAGGTGGTGGACCACAACAGCTCGTACCAGGCCATTCTAGGGCGTCCGGCCCTCACCAAATTCATGGCGGTGCCACATTACGGCTACCTCAAGATGAAGATGCCGGGACCGTTCGGCACCATCACAGCCGTAGGCGACTCCCGGCTGTCCATCGACCGTGCTGCAGTCGGCTCGCGCATGGCGCCAGACCTCATGGGGCGCAAGAGCTGAAAGAGATCAAGCGACAGATAGCGGCCGAGCAGCCGGAAATCCCGGCTGGGAAGAGACCCATGGGTGAAGCGCAGTTCCAGGCCGCCCAGGACACCAAGAAAATCCTGCTGAACCCCGGACAGCTGGACGGCAAATTCCTAACCCTGGGGGGAGCCCTTAGCCGGAAATAGGAAGACGAGCTCACCGGCTTCCTCCGTGAGAATCAGGACATCTTCGCATGGGAACCAAGAGACATGTCGGGTGTACCGAGGGAGCTGGCTGAGCACTCTCTCCACGTCAAGCCGGACACGAAACCGGTCAGGCAACGCGAAGAAATCGCCCGACTACTAGTAGCCGGCTTCATCACCGAGGTCTACCACCTGGACTGGCTGGCAAACCCATTCCTGGTCCTAAAAAAGAACAACACATGGTGCATGTGCATCGACTTCACCGGGCTTAACAACGCATGCCCAAAGGACCCGTTCGCACTGCCCCGGATCGATCAAGTCATCGACTCCACCGCCGGCTGCGACCTGCTGTCTTTCCTGGACGCGTACTTCGGGTACAACCTGTAACACCTGGGGTGTTCCCCCTTAGTAGAATTGGTTGCTTTTCTTTTTCTTTTTGCATCACATGCATCATAAGCATTGTACTCTGTTTTTTTTTTAAAACAACTCAAAAATCCAAAAAACCAAATTAAACTTTCAAACATTGTCCAAAATTTATAGTTAAAAATTTGCAAACTAAAACAACTCAAATTGCTTCCAATAGTTTGAAGTTATTTAAATTGCTTATTAGCTAAAAAAAATTCCTTTTTATCAACACCCTAATGGCAAATTAAATTTCAAATCAATTCATTCATAATTGACATGATCCAATTGTGGGTTTAAAAATTAAATTCTTGCAAACAATTAAATTCCATAATGTTTTCATAATTGTTTGAGTTTATTAAATAAAATTGTTTAAGAAATCAAATCTTTATGAATCCTATTTAAAATTCAAATAGCCACTTTAAACCTTTTGGCCAATTCAAATTTTTGGGAAATAATGTTAGCATAACCTTGGAACCTTGCTGTTTTGGTAATTCCATAAAATTACAAAAATGCAAACACCAAAAATTCCCTTCCTTTCTTCCTTTTTATTCTTCTACAAAAAAAAGAGAGAGAGAATAAAAATAAAAATTCCAAAACAGCAAGGAGAGAGGCAGCCAGCCCATTCTTTTTTTCCCTCAGCCCACTACCCACAGCCTTTCTTCCAGCCCACCACCCCTCCTTTTGGGCCCGGTACCCCTTCGATGTTGTCGTCTTCTTCCCTGCTTCCGTCACTGCTGTACGAACGCAGCCATCGATGGCCACGTCCACAGTGGACGTGATGGACGGCCTCCCTAGCCTCTCTCCTCCTATATCTTGTCCATCCGGTAGCCTTAGGGTTCCTCTGCTTCCCCCTCTGCTGTTCCTCGCCGCCGCCATCCCCCTCCTTCTCCCTCCTCTGCCACCTTCTCTGTATCTTTTTTCGGACCCGAGAGAGAGAGCAGAGCTCTGTTGTCGCCGGGGCGCCGCCGCTGTGGTTCCCCTTGAGCCTGTCCGAGCACGCCCCGGTCTGCGCCTTGCTGTCCTCTTCGTCCACATCGAAGGGATCAAGCCGGGAGCGCCAGGATTGCCGCCGGCGTCCTCTTCTTCCCCTCCGAGCAGCCACCGTCGCCGGCAAAATCCGTCGCCTCCGTCCTTCCTCGGGCACGATCGCCTACCTCAACCGCCCCCTGGTGAGCACGCCTACCCATCCCCGCCATCTCCCGTCTGTCTCCCTTCCGTGGGCTGCCGCGGCGTCGAGCTTGGCCCTGTCGGCCATGGAGCTCTGAGCTTGGGCTCAGAGATCGCGCGCACGGACAGCTGCGGCCGCTGTGGTGCCGAGCAGGGCTCGCACACGCCACCACACCACCTGCACCCCGCGGCACGCCCCCACCCGCAAGCGCACGCACACTCCCGTCGATCGCCGCCGGTCACCGTCCTCTGTCTCCCTCCCGTCTGAACCTTGCTGTAAAATTCAGTTAAAACCTCGACGCACACCTTTTCTTCTGTCAGTTCCATCCTGTATCACCAAATGAACCGCAGCGCAGTGGCTCTGCTCCGTCCGCGCGCTGGGGGAGACCCCGGTTCGATCCCCCGCGGGCGCTTAAGCCACCTTTTTTTGATTGGCCACGCGCGCAGGGGCAGGACCCACAGGTCATTGGCCCCTGCGGCCACATCACTGCACACACACGCACACGTGGGTGCCACAGAGGCACGGGCCCGAACTGCAGAGGCCCAGGCCAGGGTGCCTTGGGTGAAAAACGCCTCAGGGGCCCATCTGCCCTCCTTTTTCTTTTTCTTTTTCTTCAGGTCCCTGCAGTTTGCAGATTGGTCCCTGCAACTAAAATGCTAATAACTTTTAATTGCTAAATCCAAATAATGCAAATAAAATATGTTTGTTGAACCAAATTAAATTCTCTATCTATTTAAAATATTTGTATTCTGTTTTGAGCACTTCAAATGCATTCAAATTTCAAATTCAAACAATTCATTTAAAATTTGATTAATTGCATAACTATTTCAAACTTAATTCAAATCACACAAATAAAATATGTTTTCCATGCCAAATTGAACCACTTTTCCAAATATAAACTTTGTTTCATGTTTTGAATAATTAAAATTGGTTAAATAATTTAAACCTTGTTTAAATCTTTTAAATTTGCTAAATTCATAACTTGCTCAAATTAAATTATTTTTGAACATATAAAGTATGTTTTCAAACTAGAAAAGTATAAACTTTTCAAATATGAATTTGGTTTAATGTTTTGGAACAAATAAAATTCAAATAATATTCATACTTGAATTAAATTCAAATAAATCTTGTTTAAACTTGTTTAATTCATAACTAATTCATTCTAATTCTTTATTCAACAAATGAAACATGTATTCCATCTAAAATTTTGTGTTCTTTCCAAATATGAACTTTGTTATCTGTTTTGAACAATTTAACTTGATGAAAACAACAAATGCTTGTGTGACACCTTTAAGGAACCAAAATTCCAAAACTTAATAAACAAATTTCCACACTTGGTAAATTCCATTTCAAATTGCTTCCATTGTTGTTTTCTTTTGTTTTCATCATGCATGCATCATACTAATCAACTTTCACATGGTACTTAATTGTAGATCATTTGTTTCCACCTTAATTCATGGACCTTTTCCATATGCAATCCAATTGCATATGGGTCCATTTAAACCTATTATCTTGTCAACTAGTTATCTTGATGCATCTTTAAACTTGTCATGCATCCATATCTTGATCATGCTGAATCTTTTGCCGTATTAGTAATTGTTGCATCCGGTGTTTGTTCGAGGTTCGTTGCTTCTTCCCAGATAGGACGTTGAGATGATGTGAGCAACGACAAGTTCTGTGGATGTACCTCTACTTGCTGGATTCCAGGCAAGTATACTCACTTGCTGCCAAATGGCTGCCTCTCATCACTTGTTACCGATTCTTTCCGTTGTTCTTATTCTAGCCTGTTGTTTCGATGCTTGTGTCTCGATCCTATTATATGTTTACCCTGCAGCCATGATATAGCCTTTCCTACCACTTCCTATTAACTGTTGTTTGTTTACCCTGTTGGCCCTCGTGTCGTAGTTGCATGCTTAGTGTTGTTTGCGCTCAAGTCTTGTTGTCCGTCTTATCACCTGTTTAGTTTAACAGTTGGGTTTCAATTCAATCAACAACTTGTTAATGTTTTGGGTAATAATAATTTGATGATAAGGCACCGGCAGGAGGCCCGGCGTGGTTTTGAAGCCTGCTAGTGTCGACCCTAATTAGGAAAAGGGTCTTGTCTACTGATCCATGATGAGCGCACTAACCGCATGTGGGAAGCGAGTATGGGCGCCCCCCTCAATTTGATTCGATTCGCATCTCGTCCAAATCGCCTCATTTAGTTCGGGTTTTCCATTTGCCGCATGCATGATCTTGCGAACCCAGGCCAGGGTGGAACTTTTGTAGTAGGCATTTAGGGAGACACGTTCTTAGAGTGCTATGAGGGTCCCCTTTTCTTCGTGGGGCTTGATTAGCCGTGCGCTCAATTGCACGGGGTTCTTTGGGCTTGATGCGAAGAAGAGTTGAGTTGTGTTGAGTGCCCCGCTTGGTGGAAGGGCCCTTCCATCTGGCGGGTTATTCTTACGTGTACGGCCAAATTGGTGCACCCCTGCAGGGTAAATCTTCTCGAGAAGCCGTGTTTTCCGCGGTTATGGTTGACTTGCTGAAAGTACTGGCTAACAAGTACTCAGAACAACTTACACCTAACTAATGATAACTTGACTAGTAATAGTCTTATTGACACAATAAGTTGAACATCATTAATCCAACAGTGTGAGTTATCCTTGGGTTGCTTCCTTAGTAGGGGGTGACATTGGATGGGTATCGTTTGGTGAGTAGTTGTAGTTGGTTCCGATACGCTATCTTATCCCCCTCTTTTAGCCGGATGTTGTCGTGAGTCTCTGTAGTTGGGTAGTGCAGCCCGCTGCTGCTTATTTGCAATAATCCCTTCCTTTCCGTTAATCCCAAAGTATTTGTATCTTGTGATGACTGGCTACGCCGGTAACTTGTGAGTATGGTTTATCCACTTGCCAGTACTTAACCGTACTGACCCACGAATCCTTTTTCGTGGCTGCATATTCAACATTGCAGTCAACAGGTTTGAAGTCTGACGACGTTAGCTTGGGAAACCCTCCGGCTTGGCCTGGGCAGGGATTGGACGCTCTCGGTTATCTTCAGGACTCTTAGTCCAATTTGTATCTTGTCCGTAGACGGACGATATGTTGTTTCTTCCGCTGTTATTTGGATCTTTGTATTGTATCAGTTGTATCGTTGACTCGTTTGAGTCATCTTGTATATATCTTTTCTGTTGTCGTTGTGGATTATTCGTGAACTGTTGTAATGTTATCACAAGTGGCAACCTGGAATCGGTTATTATGTGGATTTTGGCGGGAATGCTGAAATCTGCATAGTGCCCGATCTCGGGGCGTCACACAACCAGATCCCGCTGAACCCGGATGACCAAATCGGGATAGCGTTCATCACCCCATACGGGGCATACTGCTACATCACCATTCCCTTCGGGCTCAAGAACACTGGCGCCACCTACCAAAGGTGCATGCAGAAGTGCCTGGATGGGAAAATCGGCCGCAACATACACACGTACGTAGACGACATTGTCGTCAAGACAAAGGAGAAATCCACTCTCCTCGATGACCTCAGGGAAACCTTCGCAAACCTGAGGCGGTACAAAATGAAGCTCAACCCCACCAAGTGCGTCTTTGGCATACCAGCCGGACAGCTCCTCGGTTTTCTCGTATCAGAACAAGGAATCAAGGCGAACCTGGAAAAGATCTCCGCCATCGAGAGGATGGAGCGGCCAACCGCCCTACGAGACGTGCAAAAATTCGCCGGCTTCCTAGCGTCGCTCAGCCGGTTCATCAGCCGGCTCGGCGAAAAGGCCCTGTCACTATACAGCCTCCTAAGGAAGGCGGACTAGTTCAAGTGGACCCACGAGGCGGACGCCGCGTTCCGCGACCTCAAGCGGGCACTCACCCAGGCTCCGCCTATGCCAAACGAGCACATGCTGCTCTATATCGCCGCCACCAACCGCATCGTCAGCGCCGTCCTGGTGGTCGAGCGCCCGGAAGAAGGAAAGGACCATCCGGTCCAGCGACCAGTATATTACCTAAGGGAGGTATTATCGCAGTCCAAGCAGAACTACCCACATTACCAGAAGCTGGCGTACGGCGTGTACTTCGCCGCCAAGAAACTGCACCACTACTTCCAAGAGCACCCCATCACGGTGGTGTGCACGGCGCCGCTTGGCGAGATTGTCGGCAACAAGGACGCCACCGGTCGCGTCGCCAAATGGGCCATCGACCTCGCCGCGCATACGGTGCTCTACCAACCCCGCACTGTCGTCAAGTCCCAGGCCTTGGCGGACTTCATCGTCGACTGGGCGGAAACTCAATACCTCCCCCCGGTTCCCGACTCCGCCTACTGGCAGATGCACTTCGATGGCTCCAAGATGCGCGGGGGCTTGGGAGCCGGGATCGTGATCACATCGCCCAAGGGCGATCGCCTAGAGTACGCCCTTCAGATACACTTCAAGGCCTCGAACAACGTCGCCGAATATGAAGCACTCGTCCACGGCCTCCGACTGGCCAAGGAAATGAACATTCGATGCATCCTTTGCTTCGACGACTCCGACCTCGTCGTGCAGAACCTCCAGCAACTGGGACGCCAAGGACGACAACATGGCCGCCTACCGCTTCTTCGTGCAGTAGTTCTGCGCCTGTTTCGACGGATGTGAGTTCCATCACGTACCACGGGTGCTTAACGAGACGGCTGACATGCTCACCAAGCTCGCGTCCACCAGGCAGAACATACCGCCTGACGTCTCCCTCGAGCATCTCCACAAGCCGTCAATCACCCCTTCACCGGGCTCCGCTCCATCATCTTTGTCGGATGACCCAGCCGGCTCAGGGGACCCATAGGAAGCCGGCTCCACGACACAACCATCCGGCCCCAAGACGGCTCCAGCCCAATTCCTGGCAACCATCGACCATCCGGACCCGGGGGCTCGCCTGTGAAGGGAATATGCCCGAGAGGCAATAATAAAATGGTTATTATCTTATTCCTTGTTTATGATGAATGTTTATTTCTCATGCTAGAATTGTATTAACCGGAAACGTCGATACATGTGTGTTTAATAAACAAACAATGGTTCCTAGTAAAGCCTCTCTTTTAACTAGCTCGTTGATTAATAGATGATCAAGGTTTCCTGATCATGAACATTGGATGTTGTTAATAACGGGTCATGTCATTAGAAGAATGATGTGATGAACATATTCCCAAAGTGAATATAGCAATGCGATCAAGTCATTAAGTTTATATTGTTATATCAAACATACGAAGTAACTTATTTCTTATACCATGAGATCATGTCAATCACTGATATCGAAAGGGTGCTTTGATGTCATCAAACGTCACACCGTAACAGGGTGACTATAAAGGTGTCGTTAGGTATTCGGAAAGTATTAGTTGAGGATCATGGATCAAGAGTGGGATTTGTCCATCCAAATGACGGAGAGATATACTCTGGGCCCTCTCGGTGATATCACATCGACACCGCTTGCAAGCACGTGACTAGGTCAGAAGGATGTCATATCACGGAAACAAGAAAAGAGTACTTGTCGGTAACGAGATTGAAGAAGGTATGGTTGATACTAATGATCGAATCTCGGACAAGTAAAATATCGCGAGACAAAGGGAATAGTTCACGACGTTGATGGTTCACATGATCACGAGAGTCATCGTTGAATATATAGGAGCCATCACGGATCTCCAGATCCCGCTGTTGATTATTGATCGGAGAGGAGTCTCGATCATGTCTATCTTATTCGCGAACCGTAGGGTGACACACTTAAGGTTCGATGACGCGTTTGAGAGGATACGGAATATCGAAGAATATTTTGGGCAGCACCGAAATTGTTTCGGGGTTCGAGGTGCTATATGCAAATGTTTGTTAATGGAATTAACAAATATAAATAAAGAAATAATTTATTTATTTATTTATTAAAGGAAAACCTTTGGATTTTCCAAGTGGGAAATAATGGGAGTATGAGTGGGTGTGAGTGGAGCTTCCACTCACATGAAGAGGGAAGAGGTGGGGGCACCACCATGGCTGGCCGCACCCCCTCTTGGGCTGCCTTCCCATCCCCTATAAAAGGAGGGTGAGAGCTCCTCTTCTCCACACACTTGTCCCACCTCCCTTCCACTTCACCCGCTGCTCAATTCCATGGTTTCCGGCTTGGGGAAGCCCTGACCGTGGGATTCTTCACCACCACCACGTCGTCGTGCTGCTGGAGTTCCGAGGGATCCTCTACTTCCGCGTGTGACGCCCCGGGATCGGGCACTATGCAGATTTCAGCATTCCCGCCAAAATCCGCATAATAACCGATTCCAGATTGCCACTTGTGATAACATTACAACAGTTCACGAATATTCCACAATTACAACAGAAACAGATAGATACAAGATGACTCAAACGAGCCAGGGATACAACTGATACAACTCAAAGATCCAAATAACAGCGGAAGAAACAACATAGTGTCCGACTGCGGACAAGATCCAAACTGGACTAAGAGTCCTGAAGATAACCGAGAGCGTCCAATCCCTGCCCAGGCCAAGCCGGAGGGATTCCCAAGCTAACGTCGTCAGACTTCAAACCTGTTGACTGCAATGTTGAATATGCAGCCACGAAAGAGATTCGTGGGTCAGTACGATTAAGTACTGGCAAGTGGATAAACCATACTCACAAGATACCGGCGTAGCCAGTCATCACAAGATACAAATACTTTGGGATCAACGGGAAGAAAGGGATTATTGCAAATAAGCGGCAGCGGGCTGCACTAACTAACTAGAGAGACTCACTACAACATCTGGCTAAAAGAGGGGGATAAGATAGCGTATCGTAACCAACTACAACTACTCACCAAGCAATACCCATCCAATGTCACCACCTACTAAGGAAGCAACCCAAGGATAACTCATACTGTTGGATTAATGATGGATCAAGTTATTGTGTCAATAAGACTATTACTAGTCAAGTTATTATCATTAGGTGTAAGTTGTCTGAGTACTTGTTAGCCAGTACTTTCACCAAGTAATCCATAACCGCGGAAAACACGGCTTCTCGAGAAGATTTATCCCTGCAGGGTGTGCTCCAGTACCCGTACACACTCAAGCCACCAACTAAAACTCAGGTGGGCTCGACACGACCCAAACCATCTCTACAACCCATCCTAGGAGCCACGGAGCTATAAGGTCCCGGCCAGTCCGCTAGGCGCAAGGGTGAAAGCCACACCCCCCGGCACCACAGGCCTCGCCCTATATGCATCATCATCATCATAAGTAACCATGGGGGATCCACCCATTATGCAAAGGAGCAAATGGAACACCCGAACTAAGTGTGGCTCTTCGGACAAGCTGCAGATCAGGTCTAAGTCGAGGGGGTCCCATACTACCACCCGGATGCGGTGAGCACGCTCATCATGGATCAGTAGACAAGACTCTTTTCCTAGTTTCGACACCAGCCGGCTCCAAAACCCTAACCCGGGCCTCCTGCCGGTGCCTTATCATCAAATTATTATTACCCAGAACAATAACAAGTTGTTGATTTAATTAAACCCAACTATCAACTAAACAGGTGATACGACAAAGGATAACAAGACTCGAGCACAAACAAGCTAAGCATGCAACTACGACACGAGGCCAACAAGGTAAACAAACAACATTTAATAGGAAGTGGAAGGAAAGGCTATATCATGGCTGCAAGGTAAACATATAATAGGATCGAGACACAAGCATCGTATCCACAGGCTAGAATAAGAACAACGGAAAGAATCGGTAACAAGTGATGAAAGGCAGCCATTTGGCAGCAAGTGAGTATACTTGCCTGAGATCCCGCAAGGTAGCAGAACTTGTCGTTGCTCACATCAGCTCAACGTCCTATCCGGGAAGAAGCAATGAACCTCGAACAAACACCGGATGCAACAATTACTACTACGGCAAAAGATCCAGCATGATCAAGATATGGATGCATCACAATTTAATTGATGCATAGAAATAATCTAGTTGACAAGATAAACAGATTTAAATGGACCCATATGCAATTTGAGTTGCATATGAAAAGCCCATGAATTATGGTTAGATTATTTGTTTTCCAACTAATCAACAGATGAAGGTGGATTAGCATGATGCATGGATGAGGAAAACAACAAAATAACAACAATAGAATCAATTGGAAATAAGGTTTAACAAGTTTGGAAATTATTGGTTAAGTGTGGAAAGTTTGGTTACTTAAACATGTCACACAAGCAATTGTTGTTTTCATCAAGTTAAAGTGTTCAAAACAAATAACAATATTTATATTTGAAAAGAACATCAAATTTTAGTTGGATTACATGTTTCAAATATTGAAATTGGAGTTAGGATAATTTAATTATGAATTAAACAATATTAAACAAGTTTTAATTGAATTTAAAACAAGTTTGAAGTTAATTGAATTTTTATTTGTTCAAAGCATAAATTCAGACTCAGATTTGAAAAGTTCACACTTTGATGGTTTGAAAACATATTTTGCATGTTCAAAAATATTTTATATTGAGCAAGTTATGATTTTATCAAATTTAAATGAATTAAACAAGTATTAAATTATTTCTGCAATTTAAATTATTCAAACCATGAAACAAAATTTATATTTGAAAAGGTTATTCAAAATGGTATGGAAAACATATTTTATTTGCCTTATTTGGAATTAGTATGAATTATTTATGAATTGTTGCAAATTACAATTGAATTATTTGAATTCAAATTTGAATTGTATTTTGAAAATTCAAAACAGGAAACAATTGGCATAGTTGGATAGACAATTTAATTTTGAACAATAAACATATTTAGAGTTTTTTATTTGGAGTCATATTTTAAAAGTTATTAACAGATTAAAACGGGGGACCAATCTGTCATTTTTAAGGGACCTTGATTAAAAAAAACGTGCAGGAAACGTTTGTTACTGCGCTGCAGGCCAGCCCGTGCCACTGACCTGCGGGCCAAGCCCTGCTGGCGTGCCAACGAGGCGGGTGCACGGTGAGGTGGCAGTGGCGGTCCCTGACGGGTGGACCCAACCCCCGCGCGCGGAAGAAAACGAGAAAAAGGGGTTGCGCCCGCGGGGTCTCGAACCCGGGTCGCTAGGCTGCGCGGAAGGGAACGAAACCAGTGCGCTAACTCTGAACATTTGGTACAGAGTGCAGCTGCTGTGAGGTTCAGGTAAAGGAACCGGCCTGGTGCCTCTCGCTGACGAAACTGAAGGAAGGAAACCTTCCTCGATCGATAGCAGGCACGAGCGCGGTGGCGATCTGCGGATGCAGACGGTGGACAGCGTCGGGTGCTGGACACGCGAGTGTACTGCAGGAGGTCGTGGAGTTGTGGACAGGGGAGGGGAAACAGGAGAGGTAGCGCTGCTCACCTCGGTGGTCGTCGACGATCTGTCGAGGTGCAGCGGCGAGGGGAGTTCCCGGCGACGGCGTGGGCACTCCGGTTGCTCCCAGCAACCGGCGATGGGACGGAGAGGTGGAGGATCACGTCGGGGTTCCATTCCCGCCCTCGGGTGGGGCTCCCGCTTCCCCGGCGACCGGCGGTGAGGGTGGTTCTGACGGCGGGGTGGATATGCAGTGTACGTGGTGTAGAGTTTCAGAAACAGAGATGAGCTCGGGGTTAGGTAGAGAGGACGGCGGCGCTAGGGCTAGGGTTAGGGGCTAGGCTAGGCAAAGGGTGGTGGTTGGTTTTATGGGGGGAGAGGCCTGGTACGGCAGCTAATCGGAGTGGGGAGGGAAGGATCGCACGGTTCTGCACCTGTTCGTACAGGGAGGTGACGTTGGAGGAAGACGACAGGAGGGGTACTGGGCCAGAACGAGAGAAAAAGGGAATGGGCCTTGGGGAAAAAGAGGATGGGTGGGCTGCTGTCGTCTCCTTTGCTTTTTTTTTTCTATTAGTTGATTTTTTTTGTAGAGAATAAAAGGGAGAGAGAGATGGAGAAGGCTTAGGGTTTTCTTGTTAGTTTATAAATAAATTTTGTTATTTTGCAAAACAGCACATAGAAGTAATGTTAATCATTAACTTCAAAATTTAGAATATTAATTTGATTTTTAATGTGTTAGTTGAATTCCAATTAAGGTTTGATTTTTGGGAATTTTTGGAAATAAGCAAGGTTTTATTTAACAAATTCAAGCAGTCACAAACATTATTTGATTTAATTTGTTTGCCAAATTTTTAATATTTAAACCCATATTGAAATAGGATTGATTTGATTTGGATTTGGTTATTTGAATTTTACCATTAGGGTTTTTTAACAAAAGGGAGATTGTTATTAACAAGCAATTTGATTAAAACAACTGCAAATTATGGAAAACAAGTGAGTTGTTGTAGTTTGCAATTGTTAAATTGGAAATTTTTGACATGTGTGAAATTTTAAATTGTTTTGAATTGTTGTGATGCAAACATGGTGCAATGCAATATGATGCATGTGATGCAGGCAAAAACAAACAGGTAACACCCCAGGTGTTACAGACGACACCACTAACAAGGGATTGCGCCCTCGCAATCCACCTGCTAACCCGGGAGGGGAAAGAAGTTCGACTATCGATTCTTCATACTTCCAGCTGATCTCCTCGACACCACTAACAAGGGCTTCTCGACACCACTAACAAGGGATTCTTGCTCGGAGTGACGACGATGTTCTTCCACCAGGAATCTTCCGATGATCGAACCTATTAGGTTAAAAGGCTCAGAAAACGTCCACCCACGTAGGATCCTAACACTTTGAAAGATAGACAAGGGGGGAAGACTCCAAAACAAATAAGATGGGAGGGGAAATAGAATAGAGATAAGGAGAAAACAAGAACCCTATTGAGATGTTTTTCCAAAATAGTTTAGAAGAAAATAGTTTTTGACACTCTAGAAACAACGACCGTTAGCGAGGTTAACCTACAGGCTTTGCGGACCCGTTGCTTCGATAACCATTCGTATCGAAACAATCTCGGGAATCGGAACCAAGGCTCTGATACCATTTTGTGACGCCCCGGGATCGGGCACTATGCAGATTTCAGCATTCCCGCCAAAATCCGCATAATAACCGATTCCAGGTTGCCACTTGTGATAACATTACAACAGTTCACGAATATTCCACAATTACAACAGAAACAGATAGATACAAGATGACTCAAACGAGCCAGGGATACAACTGATACAACTCAAAGATCCAAATAACAGCGGAAGAAACAACATAGCGTCCGACTGCGGACAAGATCCAAACTGGACTAAGAGTCCTGAAGATAACCGAGAGCGTCCAATCCCTGCCCAGGCCAAGCCGGAGGGATTCCCAAGCTAACATCGTCAGACTTCAAACCTGTTGACTGCAATGTTGAATATGCAGCCACGAAAGAGATTCGTGGGTCAGTACGATTAAGTACTGGCAAGTGGATAAACCATACTCACAAGATACCGGCGTAGCCAGTCATCACAAGATACAAATACTTTGGGATCAACGGGAAGAAAGGGATTATTGCAAATAAGCGGCAGCGGGCTGCACTAACCAACTACAGAGACTCACTACAACATCTGGCTAAAAGAGGGGGATAAGATAGCGTATCGTAACCAACTACAACTACTCACCAAACAATACCCATCCAATGTCACCCCCTACTAAGGAAGCAACCCAAGGATAACTCACACTGTTGGATTAATGATGGATCAAGTTATTGTGTCAATAAGACTATTACTAGTCAAGTTATTATCATTAGGTGTAAGTTGTCTGAGTACTTGTTAGCCAGTACTTTCACCAAGTAATCCATAACCGCGGAAAACACGGCTTCTCGAGAAGATTTATCCCTGCAGGGTGTGCTCCAGTACCCGTACACACTCAAGCCACCAACTAAAACTCAGGTGGGCTCGACACGACCCAAACCATCTCTACAACCCATCCTAGGAGCCACGGAGCTATAAGGTCCCGGCCAGTCCGCTAGGCGCAAGGGTGAAAACCACACCCCGGCACCACAAGCCTCTCCCTATATGCATCATCATCATCATAAGTAACCATGGGGGATCCACCCATTATGCAAAGGAGCAAATGGAACACCCGAACTAAGTGTGGCTCTTCGGACAAGCTGCAGATCAGGTCTAAGTCGAGGGGGGTCCCATACTACCACCCGGATGCGGTGAGCACGCTCATCATGGATCAGTAGACAAGACTCTTTTCCTAGTTTCGACACCAGCCGGCTCCAAAACCCTAACCCGGGCCTCCTGCCGGTGCCTTATCATCAAATTATTATTACCCAGAACAATAACAAGTTGTTGATTGAATTAAACCCAACTATCAACTAAACAGGTGATACGACAAAGGATAACAAGACTCGAGCACAAACAAGCTAAGCATGCAACTACGACACGAGGCCAACAAGGTAAACAAACAACATTTAATAGGAAGTGGAAGGAAAGGCTATATCATGGCTGCAAGGTAAACATATAATAGGATCGAGACACAAGCATCGTATCCACAGGCTAGAATAAGAACAACGGAAAGAATCGGTAACAAGTGATGAAAGGCAGCCATTTGGCAGCAAGTGAGTATACTTGCCTGAGATCCCGCAAGGTAGCAGAACTTGTCGTTGCTCACATCAGCTCAACGTCCTATCCGGGAAGAAGCAATGAACCTCGAACAAACACCGGATGCAACAATTACTACTACGGCAAAAGATCCAGCATGATCAAGATATGGATGCATCACAATTTAATTGATGCATAGAAATAATCTAATTGACAAGATAAACAGATTTAAATGGACCCATATGCAATTTGAGTTGCATATGAAAA
This sequence comes from Alopecurus myosuroides, assembly GCA_028641055.1. Lineage (NCBI taxonomy): Eukaryota > Viridiplantae > Streptophyta > Magnoliopsida > Poales > Poaceae > Alopecurus > Alopecurus myosuroides. The sequence continues at coordinate 149,857,787 of CM054060.1, forward strand.
GCCCATGAATTATGGTTAGATTATTTGTTTTCCAACTAATCAACAGATGAAGGTGGATTAGCATGATGCATGGATGAGGAAAACAACAAAATAACAACAATAGAATCAATTGGAAATAAGGTTTAACAAGTTTGGAAATTATTGGTTAAGTGTGGAAAGTTTGGTTACTTAAACATGTCACACAAGCAATTGTTGTTTTCATCAAGTTAAAGTGTTCAAAACAAATAACAATATTTATATTTGAAAAGAACATCAAATTTTAGTTGGATTACATGTTTCAAATATTGAAATTGGAGTTAGGATAATTTAATTATGAATTAAACAATATTAAACAAGTTTTAATTGAATTTAAAACAAGTTTGAATTTAATTGAATTTTTATTTGTTCAAAGCATAAATTCAAACTCACATTTGAAAAGTTCACACTTTGATGGTTTGAAAACATATTTTGCATGTTCAAAAATATTTTATATTGAGCAAGTTATGATTTTATCAAATTTAAATGAATTAAACAAGTATTAAATTATTTATGCAATTTAAATTATTCAAACCATGAAACAAAATTTATATTTGAAAAGGTTATTCAAAATGGTATGGAAAACATATTTTATTTGCCTTATTTGGAATTAGTATGAATTATTTATGAATTGTTGCAAATTACAATTGAATTATTTGAATTCAAATTTGAATTGTATTTTGAAAATTCAAAACAGGAAACAATTGGCATAGTTGGATAGACAATTTAATTTTGAACAATAAACATATTTAGAGTTTTTTATTTGGAGTCATATTTTAAAAGTTATTAACAGATTAAAACGGGGGACCAATCTGTCATTTTTAAGGGACCTTGATTAAAAAAACGTGCAGGAAACGTTTGTTACTGCGCTGCAGGCCAGCCCGTGCCACTGACCTGCGGGCCAAGCCCTGCTGGCGTGCCAACGAGGCGGGTGCACGGTGAGGTGGCAGTGGCGGTCCCTGACGGGTGGACCCAACCCCCGCGCGCGGAAGAAAACGAGAAAAAGGGGGTTGCGCCCGCGGGGTCTCGAACCCGGGTCGCTAGGCTGCGCGGAAGGGAACGAAACCAGTGCGCTAACTCTGAATGTTTGGTACAGAGTGCAGCTGCTGTGAGGTTCAGGTAAAGGAACCGGCCTGGTGCCTCTCGCTGACGAAACTGAAGGAAGGAAACCTTCCTCGATCGATAGCAGGCACGAGCGCGGTGGCGATCTGCGGATGCAGACGGTGGACAGCGTCGGGTGCTGGACACGCGAGTGTACTGCAGGAGGTCGTGGAGTTGTGGACAGGGGAGGGGAAACAGGAGAGGTAGCGCTGCTCACCTCGGTGGTCGTCGACGATCTGTCGAGGTGCAGCGGCGAGGGGAGTTCCCGGCGACGGCGTGGGCACTCCGGTTGCTCCCAGCAACCGGCGATGGGACGGAGAGGTGGAGGATCACGTCGGGGTTCCATTCCCGCCCTCGGGTGGGGCTCCCGCTTCCCCGGCGACCGGCGGTGAGGGTGGTTCTGACGGCGGGGTGGATATGCAGTGTACGTGGTGTAGAGTTTCAGAAACAGAGATGAGCTCGGGGTTAGGTAGAGAGGACGGCGGCGCTAGGGCTAGGGTTAGGGGCTAGGCTAGGCAAAGGGTGGTGGTTGGTTTTATGGGGGGAGAGGCCTGGTACGGCAGCTAATCGGAGTGGGGAGGGAAGGATCGCACGGTTCTGCACCTGTTCGTACAGGGAGGTGACGTTGGAGGAAGACGACAGGAGGGGTACTGGGCCAGAACGAGAGAAAAAGGGAATGGGCCTTGGGGAAAAAGAGGATGGGTGGGCTGCTGTCGTCTCCTTTGCTTTTTTTTTTCTATTAGTTGATTTTTTTTGTAGAGAATAAAAGGGAGAGAGAGATGGAGAAGGCTTAGGGTTTTCTTGTTAGTTTATAAATAAATTTTGTTATTTTGCAAAACAGCACATAGAAGTAATGTTAATCATTAACTTCAAAATTTAGAATATTAATTTGATTTTTAATGTGTTAGTTGAATTCCAATTAAGGTTTGATTTTTGGGAATTTTTGGAAATAAGCAAGGTTTTATTTAACAAATTCAAGCAGTCACAAACATTATTTGATTTAATTTGTTTGCCAAATTTTTAATATTTAAACCCATATTGAAATAGGATTGATTTGATTTGGATTTGGTTATTTGAATTTTACCATTAGGGTTTTTTAACAAAAGGGAGATTGTTATTAACAAGCAATTTGATTAAAACAACTGCAAATTATGGAAAACAAGTGAGTTGTTGTAGTTTGCAATTGTTAAATTGGAAATTTTTGACATGTGTGAAATTTTAAATTGTTTTGAATTGTTGTGATGCAAACATGGTGCAATGCAATATGATGCATGTGATGCAGGCAAAAACAAACAGGTAACACCCCAGGTGTTACAGACGACACCACTAACAAGGGATTGCGCCCTCGCAATCCACCTGCTAACCCGGGAGGGGAAAGAAGTTCGACTATCGATTCTTCATACTTCCAGCTGATCTCCTCGACACCACTAACAAGGGCTTCTCGACACCACTAACAAGGGATTCTTGCTCGGAGTGACGACGATGTTCTTCCACCAGGAATCTTCCGATGATCGAACCTATTAGGTTAAAAGGCTCAGAAAACGTCCACCCACGTAGGATCCTAACACTTTGAAAGATAGACAAGGGGGGAAGACTCCAAAACAAATAAGATGGGAGGGGAAATAGAATAGAGATAAGGAGAAAACAAGAACCCTATTGAGATGTTTTTCCAAAATAGTTTAGAAGAAAATAGTTTTTGACACTCTAGAAACAACGACCGTTAGCGAGGTTAACCTACAGGCTTTGCGGACCCGTTGCTTCGATAACCATTCGTATCGAAACAATCTCGGGAATCGGAACCAAGGCTCTGATACCATTTTGTGACGCCCCGGGATCGGGCACTATGCAGATTTCAGCATTCCCGCCAAAATCCGCATAATAACCGATTCCAGGTTGCCACTTGTGATAACATTACAACAGTTCACGAATATTCCACAATTACAACAGAAACAGATAGATACAAGATGACTCAAACGAGCCAGGGATACAACTGATACAACTCAAAGATCCAAATAACAGCGGAAGAAACAACATAGCGTCCGACTGCGGACAAGATCCAAACTGGACTAAGAGTCCTGAAGATAACCGAGAGCGTCCAATCCCTGCCCAGGCCAAGCCGGAGGGATTCCCAAGCTAACATCGTCAGACTTCAAACCTGTTGACTGCAATGTTGAATATGCAGCCACGAAAGAGATTCGTGGGTCAGTACGATTAAGTACTGGCAAGTGGATAAACCATACTCACAAGATACCGGCGTAGCCAGTCATCACAAGATACAAATACTTTGGGATCAACGGGAAGAAAGGGATTATTGCAAATAAGCGGCAGCGGGCTGCACTAACCAACTACAGAGACTCACTACAACATCTGGCTAAAAGAGGGGGATAAGATAGCGTATCGTAACCAACTACAACTACTCACCAAACAATACCCATCCAATGTCACCCCCTACTAAGGAAGCAACCCAAGGATAACTCACACTGTTGGATTAATGATGGATCAAGTTATTGTGTCAATAAGACTATTACTAGTCAAGTTATTATCATTAGGTGTAAGTTGTCTGAGTACTTGTTAGCCAGTACTTTCACCAAGTAATCCATAACCGCGGAAAACACGGCTTCTCGAGAAGATTTATCCCTGCAGGGTGTGCTCCAGTACCCGTACACACTCAAGCCACCAACTAAAACTCAGGTGGGCTCGACACGACCCAAACCATCTCTACAACCCATCCTAGGAGCCACGGAGCTATAAGGTCCCGGCCAGTCCGCTAGGCGCAAGGGTGAAAACCACACCCCGGCACCACAAGCCTCTCCCTATATGCATCATCATCATCATAAGTAACCATGGGGGATCCACCCATTATGCAAAGGAGCAAATGGAACACCCGAACTAAGTGTGGCTCTTCGGACAAGCTGCAGATCAGGTCTAAGTCGAGGGGGGTCCCATACTACCACCCGGATGCGGTGAGCACGCTCATCATGGATCAGTAGACAAGACTCTTTTCCTAGTTTCGACACCAGCCGGCTCCAAAACCCTAACCCGGGCCTCCTGCCGGTGCCTTATCATCAAATTATTATTACCCAGAACAATAACAAGTTGTTGATTGAATTAAACCCAACTATCAACTAAACAGGTGATACGACAAAGGATAACAAGACTCGAGCACAAACAAGCTAAGCATGCAACTACGACACGAGGCCAACAAGGTAAACAAACAACATTTAATAGGAAGTGGAAGGAAAGGCTATATCATGGCTGCAAGGTAAACATATAATAGGATCGAGACACAAGCATCGTATCCACAGGCTAGAATAAGAACAACGGAAAGAATCGGTAACAAGTGATGAAAGGCAGCCATTTGGCAGCAAGTGAGTATACTTGCCTGAGATCCCGCAAGGTAGCAGAACTTGTCGTTGCTCACATCAGCTCAACGTCCTATCCGGGAAGAAGCAATGAACCTCGAACAAACACCGGATGCAACAATTACTACTACGGCAAAAGATCCAGCATGATCAAGATATGGATGCATCACAATTTAATTGATGCATAGAAATAATCTAATTGACAAGATAAACAGATTTAAATGGACCCATATGCAATTTGAGTTGCATATGAAAAGCCCATGAATTATGGTTAGATTATTTGTTTTCCAACTAATCAACAGATGAAGGTGGATTAGCATGATGCATGGATGAGGAAAACAACAAAATAACAACAATAGAATCAATTGGAAATAAGGTTTAACAAGTTTGGAAATTATTGGTTAAGTGTGGAAAGTTTGGTTACTTAAACATGTCACACAAGCAATTGTTGTTTTCATCAAGTTAAAGTGTTCAAAACAAATAACAATATTTATATTTGAAAAGAACATCAAATTTTAGTTGGATTACATGTTTCAAATATTGAAATTGGAGTTAGGATAATTTAATTATGAATTAAACAATATTAAACAAGTTTTAATTGAATTTAAAACAAGTTTGAATTTAATTGAATTTTTATTTGTTCAAAGCATAAATTCAAACTCACATTTGAAAAGTTCACACTTTGATGGTTTGAAAACATATTTTGCATGTTCAAAAATATTTTATATTGAGCAAGTTATGATTTTATCAAATTTAAATGAATTAAACAAGTATTAAATTATTTATGCAATTTAAATTATTCAAACCATGAAACAAAATTTATATTTGAAAAGGTTATTCAAAATGGTATGGAAAACATATTTTATTTGCCTTATTTGGAATTAGTATGAATTATTTATGAATTGTTGCAAATTACAATTGAATTATTTGAATTCAAATTTGAATTGTATTTTGAAAATTCAAAACAGGAAACAATTGGCATAGTTGGATAGACAATTTAATTTTGAACAATAAACATATTTAGAGTTTTTTATTTGGAGTCATATTTTAAAAGTTATTAACAGATTAAAACGGGGGACCAATCTGTCATTTTTAAGGGACCTTGATTAAAAAAACGTGCAGGAAACGTTTGTTACTGCGCTGCAGGCCAGCCCGTGCCACTGACCTGCGGGCCAAGCCCTGCTGGCGTGCCAACGAGGCGGGTGCACGGTGAGGTGGCAGTGGCGGTCCCTGACGGGTGGACCCAACCCCCGCGCGCGGAAGAAAACGAGAAAAAGGGGGTTGCGCCCGCGGGGTCTCGAACCCGGGTCGCTAGGCTGCGCGGAAGGGAACGAAACCAGTGCGCTAACTCTGAATGTTTGGTACAGAGTGCAGCTGCTGTGAGGTTCAGGTAAAGGAACCGGCCTGGTGCCTCTCGCTGACGAAACTGAAGGAAGGAAACCTTCCTCGATCGATAGCAGGCACGAGCGCGGTGGCGATCTGCGGATGCAGACGGTGGACAGCGTCGGGTGCTGGACACGCGAGTGTACTGCAGGAGGTCGTGGAGTTGTGGACAGGGGAGGGGAAACAGGAGAGGTAGCGCTGCTCACCTCGGTGGTCGTCGACGATCTGTCGAGGTGCAGCGGCGAGGGGCAGTTCCCGGCGACGGCGTGGGCACTCCGGTTGCTCCCAGCAACCGGCGAGGGGACGGAGAGGTGGAGGATCACGCCGGGGTTCCATTCCTGCCCTCGGGTGGGGCTCCCGCTTCCCCGGCGACCGGCGGTGAGGGTGGTTCTGACGGCGGGGTGGAGATGCAGTGTACGTGGTGCAGAGTTTCAGAAACAGAGATGAGCTCGGGGTTAGGTAGAGAGGACGGCGGCGCTAGGGCTAGGGTTAGGGGCTAGGCTAGGCAAAGGGTGGTGGTTGGTTTTATGGGGGGAGAGGCCTGGTACGGCAGCTAATCGGAGTGGGGAGGAAAGGATCGCACGGTTCTGCACCTGTTCGTACAGGGAGGTGACGTGGGAGGAAGACGACAGGAGGGGTACTGGGCCAGAACGAGAGAAAAAGGGAATGGGCCTTGGGGAAAAAGAGGATGGGTGGGCTGCTGTCCTCTCCTTTGCTTTTATTTTATTTTTTTTCTATTAGTTGATTTTTTTTGTAGAGAATAAAAGGGAGAGAGAGATAGAGAAGGCTTAGGGTTTTCTTGTTAGTTTATAAATACATTTTGTTATTTTGCAAAACAGCACATAGAAGTAATGTTAATCATTAACTTCAAAATTTAGAATATTAATTTGATTTTTAATGTGTTGAATTCCAATTAAGGTTTGATTTTTGGGAATTTTTGGAAATAAGCAAGGTTTTATTTAACAAATTCAAGCAGTCACAAACATTATTTGATTTAATTTGTTTGCCAAATTTTTAATATTTAAACCCATATTGAAATAGGATTGATTTGATTTGGATTTGGTTATTTGAATTTTACCATTAGGGTTTTTTAACAAAAGGGAGATTGTTATTAACAAGCAATTTGATTAAAACAACTGCAAATTATGGAAAACAAGTGAGTTGTTGTAGTTTGCAATTGTTAAATTGGAAATTTTTGACATGTGTGAAATTTTAAACTGTTTTGAATTGTTGTGATGCAAACATGGTGCAATGCAATATGATGCATGTGATGCAGGCAAAAACAAACAGGTAACACCCCAGGTGTTACACCGCGTCCCACTGGGTCGAGGGAACGGAGGTCATCATCAATCATACGTGTGACCGATCACGGAGGCACCGCCGGATTGCGGTGCACATCTTCTCGCTATCGGGATCGGTGTGAGTACGACTACGCCAACAACGAGATTTGATCTCGTAATGCTTTGTGTCTTCGAGAGTATGTGTTCTCCTTAACCCTCTATTTGCCCGTTGCACTTCGTCTCCAAGATTAGATATTGGCCTTTCGGGTATCTCTCGCGTAGGAATTTGTTTTTCTATGCAACGACCCCTTCAGCCTGCCCAGCTCGGGTGCTCTTCAGCCGGCCCCGGGGGCTCGCCTGCCCAGCCCGGGTGCTCTTCAGCCGGACCCAGGGGCTCGCCTGCCGGGTGCTCTTCAGCCGGACCCGGGGGCTCGCCTGCCGGGTGCTCTTCAGCCGGACCCGGGTGCTCGCCTACCCAGCCCGGGCGCTCTTTAGCCGGACCCGGGGGGCTTGCTTGCCCAGCCCGGGTGCTCTTCAAGCGGACCCGGCGGCTCGCCTGCCTAGCCCGGGTGCTCTTCAACCGGACCCGGGGGCTCTCCTGCCCAGCCCGGGTGATACACAGCCAGCACCTGGGTCAACCATGACAAAGGAAGCACGACTCGAAGTGCTGCGACACGACGCCTTCAACAAATACCCAACCCCAGGATGGGCGCAGCCCTACCTCGACTTCCTCGCGCAGGACACGCTCCCCCTGGACGAGGTGCTCGCTCGGCATATCCAACGCTGCAAAGGCGTTCACCATCATCAACAACCGCCTGCACAAGGGGAGCGCGGGCAGCATCTACCTACGCTGTGTCGAGCCGGAGACGGGCATCCGCCTCCTTGAAGAAATACACAAGGGTGAGTGCGGGCACCACGTGTCAACCCGAGCAATATGCTCAAAGGCCATCCGCTACGGGTTCTACTGGCCGACCATAGCAGCGACGCCGAGCAAATGATCAAGACCTGCAACGGCTGCCAGCATTTCAGAACGCAAAAACACACGCCAAGCACGGTGCTCAGAACCATCCCAATCACCTGGCCGTTTGCCGTATGGGGGCTGGACATGGTGGGACCATTCAAGACAACCCAAAGCGGCATAACCCACCTATAGTCGACATAGACAAGTTCACAAAGTGGGTCGAGGTGAAGCCGATCAAGAAGCTGGATGGCCAAACCGTCATCACCGTCTTCAAGGACATCATCTACCACTACGGCTACCTGCACAACATCATCACCGACAACAGCACGAACTTCGCCAAGGGCTCCTTCGCGCAATTCTGCGGGGACAAAGGGATCCGGTTGGACCTGGCATCCGTCGCGCACCCCCAGTCAAACGGCCAGGTGGAGAGAGCAAACAGCCTGATCCTAGCTGGCATCAAGCCCCGGCTAGTCGACCAGCTCGAGCAAGCACCCGACTGTTGGATTGAAGAACTCCCCTCCGTCCTGTGGAGCCTGAGGACAACACCTAACCGGTCCACCGGTTGCACGCCCTTCTACCTCGTGTATGGCGCGGAAGCCGTCCTCCCGGCAGATATACAGTTCGACTCCCCATAGCCATCATGTATACCAAGGAGAACGCAAGACGGGCAAACCAGGACGGGGTGGATCTGCTCGAGGAAGCACGCGACCTGGCCCTGTCCAGATCGGCCGTCTACCAACAAGACCTCTGCCGGTATCATAGCCGGAGGATCCGGCCGATCGCCTTCAGAGAAGGCGACCTCGTACTCCGGCTGATCCAGGACACGAAGGACCTTGTACCCTGGGAGGGCCCCTTCGTCGTCAGCCGGGCGTTGAGCAACAACGCCTACTACCTCATCGACGTGTGTGGGCCGTGGAAGGACAAGGCAGACACCTCCTACGACGAGACGAAGCGCCCGTGGAACGCAGAGCTACTATGCATGTTCCACGCCTAAGTGTAACACCCTGTACCCCGGTTATCAATAAAATCAGCCGGCACCCTCAAGTTGAGCGCTTGGGAGGCCCGCCCTTTGCACCGTATCTGCTACCCTCACATCACTAAATGGCAAAAGCAACCGGCCCGCGCCTTAGAAACTAGTCGGACAAGTAGCGTACTCGGTGCTGAAAGCTAACTCTGCGGATCCGGCTACAGACCGCAACCCGGCAGTTCAGCCGGCCAGAGGACAAGCCAAACGACCGACAAGAGAAAAAGCGACTGAGGACCGAGGCAAGGCCGGTCGCCCAGCGACACAGCAAAAACTTCGCCCGAGTTCGACCAGGCGGCCGATCGCAACTGTGGCCCCGATAAGACGGCCCCCCTCTTCGGTTCCACCTGCAGACCGCAACCCAGCTGACACATTGGCAAGAGCGGGGACCAGACGGCAAGGGGCACACACGCTAAACCTCGCCTGCTGAACTAGCGCGAATTTTCCCTAAGAGAAAACGGCTAAAAGTAAAAAGTACCCACCAACTTTCCGTTTTGATGCACTAACGATTTAACGGTCTAAAGTTATTTGACAGAGCAGCAGCTACCCGGTCACAGGGGTCAGCCGGCCAACTTTTTCCTAACCATGTTTTTGAGATCACGCCCGCCTGGCTAGGGCAGCCGGCCCCAATCTCGGGGGCTATACCAGGTGGGCAGGCTAGAACGCCACCACCGGGTAAGGAAAAAGATGGCAAAACAAGTAACAAGCAATAAGAAGAGCAAACCATTCAACATTGACGAAGCAGAAATGTTCAAAGCACTACAACTTCACCCGGCATCTCGGGGACAAATGTTAAGGGTCAAAGACAAGAAAACAGTTACACCCGGCATCCCAGGGATTCAGTTGGCTTTCGAAGACTCTTCACCAACAGTCGGCGCTGACGCATAAGGAAGAGGAGGCACTATCGCGGCCGGGTTCTCGACTCGGGCCCCAGTCGCGCCATCGGTAGACACCTCCGGCTGCGCGCCCGCGTCTTCCTCCGGCTCTTCAGGAAAGAAGGCGTCCAAGTCCACGTAGCCGCCCAGTCGGTTGGCGGCTTGGCGAACACCCGGAAGCACGTGGAGCGCCTCGAAGCTCGTCCCCTGGCGGAAGCCGCGGGTCATGCGCTTGAGGCCCGCCTCGTCGAAGCCGCGGGTGAACCATGACATGATCATGGTTAGCGCCATCTTGGCACCCGACCGCGTTGCCGACTCCCCGAGGCGGTCAACGACTTCGGGCACCTCCTGCAGGCGCGTCGCCAGGTCCGCCATGCTGTCCGGCATGACCTCGTCGTCCCAAACCGCTAAGAAGACGGCCTGCCCGGCTTCCCGCAGTGCCTTCGCCTCCACGCCAAGGGCGGCCACCCGGTCCTCTGTGGTGGGCTCCCAGCTGGTCACCGCCTCAGAGTCCGCAGCCACCTTGAGGTCAAGCGCGCGGCCGCAACGAAGGACGTCATCCACCTCCGGATAGTAACCTGCACATGAAAGCGGCGCTCAGGCGGGAAGGCCCACGCCACCTCACAACTGACGGGAAGGGAGCAACATACCGGTGGCAGCGCTGCTGATAAGGTCGAGCTGGTCTTGGAGGGGCTGCACCACGTCCTCCTTGTCCTTCTTCACCGTCTCCAGCTCCGCCTCAAGCAGCCGGAAGGCCTCCCGCTGGCTGGTCATGGCGGCAGCGTGCTCCGACTGGGCAGTCTCGAGGGCGGTGGCCAGGCGCGCCGCTTCGGCTCGGTGGTCGTCCGAGTGCTCGGTGCGACGGCAAAGGTCGATGGTGGCCTCAGAGTGCTTCTTATTGTGCGCATCTAGCATCCAGGTCGCCTGGGAGACCGGGATGGAGTTCTTCGCCGCCTCCTTCAGCTCGGTCAGCTCCTCTGGGGAGCAAAGGGAAGCAAGCGAGTCTGTCCCATCCGGAGAGAACAAACTAATCGACTGAGGGAGGTGATGGAGGGATGATAACCCGGTAGGCTAACGCCAAGGAGTAACTCGGCCCAAAGGACGCTGCGCAAGACCCGACTTAGTATAAAGAAGCTTCTAGAAGGTCCAGGAACGAAGGCCTCGTAACCCGGATTGTGGGTTCTGGTAAGGAAGTTTAGGGTTCGTAAGCAGTGTCTAGGTAGGATTCAGAGTGCGCCTTGGAGAGTAAGTCAGGGGGTCCGGATGTTATATAAGACGGTCCCTAGGTTAGGGATAGACAAGCTTTTACGTGAGCAAGAACCTGATCGCCAGATTGAGAGATTTCGAGTATCCATTGTAACACCAGTATCGAGCTAATATATTCAGATTGTAGACTCGGCGACTTGTTTGCCGGCTACCGGATCGCATATCACCATGGTTTCCTTTGAGCTAAACCCTCTCCCAAACACTCGAGTCGATTCGCCCCAAGACAAGTTACCCCCGGTAACGTCTGCCGTGATTATCCCACGACAGTTGGCGCCCACCGTGGGGCCTACGTCCAAGGGTGTTTACATCACGGGAGAAGCTCGGGAGAACATGAAGAACCTCGTCGTCGACGAGATCTACACCAACTCGGAAGGAGAGAAGATGGTGGACGATTTTGGCTGGGGGCCAGAGTCGGATCTGCCGTGACAATCGGCCGGATCAACGTCTTCATTGGCATGGTACGTACGTCCGGTTTAGCTCCTGACGATTTTGGATTTGATTCTGTGTCAGGGGAAGCCACCTGCGTTCAGTCCGATGGTGAGGAATCAGTCGGGACGATAGATCCGGCAGAAGAGCCCACCACGAAGAGGGAACAGTCGGAGGAGCCGGCATGGACCCCGCGTGGCCGGGTTATGAGAGAAGATGACACCGAGTCTATCCTGCACCTGCTGGAGGACCGGTACGAGGAAGACAGCGATGATGAAGAAGAATACGAATCTGCGCCAAGCATTGTGCGCCAGGTCGCGGTTTACACGGCCCCCGCAACCAATCTTAATCAAGGGAATGTGACCGCGGCCGCTGTCGGAACAGCGCAAGCATTGGCCCAGCAGCAAAATCCGGTTGACGGAAACCCGGTTTTAACCCGGGTCGACGGAGAATCGGCATCAGTTACCAGCCATGCGGCGGATAGCGAGTTGCAGGCAAACATGTTCGGATATCTGGCAAACCGGACGCCAGGGGCGGGTCCTTCAAATCCGCAACACCCGGCCCTGTTTAACAACAACCTGATCCTGGATCCCACCGTTCTAGCCACCGTCATAACCCCGGAAAACGCGGCGGAACGTGTTAGGGATCTGGATGTAGCCCGTCGTGCATTGGAACAACAGAGAAGGCAAGTAGAAGCAGAAAAACAAGGGGTAGCTGCGCGCCAGCGCGATCTAGATGCATTGGAGAACCGGCTCCGAGAAGAGACAACCAGGGTGCGTCAAAGGCACCAGACCAGATTACCAGCAACGGGTGGAGTAATAAACCCGGCCACACTATTCATCACACCTCAGGACCAACCGATTCCAGCGGCGAACCAAGGAACTGTACATCAACCCGCAACTGGAGGAGCTCAACCGGTAAACACGCAGGCCGGGTTACCCATATTACAGACTGGAGTTACTACCGGCAATACATTACCACCACCACCACCATCGCGGTTTCGCACGCCAGCAGGTCATTACAACAACCCCATGGATAATGTGTATGCTGCAACGTTAGCATTGAATCAGATCCCCGTAAGAGAGTCACCCCATGAGGAGCAGACCCGACGGGCGATCGATTTATTGCATACGGCAGTGGCACAGGAAGTTAATTACCCGGACAACAGAAGTGGAATGCATGGGACACCGTATATCAGCCAGCAACGGGCCAATACCGGCAATATTCAGACGAGCTCAGCGCGACGGAGGGCAGAGCAGCAGCAAATGCCGCCTCCTCCCCGCGTTCAAGTAGTACCAGCGGCATCAGCAACCCAAGCTATTGTGGATAGTTCCAGAGCAAGAAGAGCCGCGGCCGGGTCTGTGGTGCATGGACCAGCAGCAGTACCGCGTCCAGCCGCGCCCCCCGCAGGATCACACGTTTCCCGAGTAAGGCCAGTTCCGACTAATCTCGCTGGGCCTAAGTTTCTGTCGGATAACATCAGGGCTGAGCCTTACCCGGATAAATTCAAGGAGCCGGGTAAAGTAGTGAATTATGAGCCGACTATGGATCCGGAAACATGGTTGAGCAGCTATGAGATGGCAATGTCAATTCGCAACGCAACTGAAAATCTTCAAGCCAAGTTCATGTACTTAATGATGTCAGAAGGAGCAGCAAAGTTATGGTTCAATAATCTACCAGAGGGATCCATCAAATCATGGGAGGAGTTGAAAACTGCGTTTATCAAGCACTTTCATGGGACGTGCAGAAAGCTATTTACTATTGATGACCTAGAGCGGTGTGTCCAGAAGAAGGGAGAATCGGCGCGCAGTTGGGTGCGCCGAGTCATGGAGATACTTCACTCATCTACAGATATCCAGCCCAAGGATGTGTTACAAGCGATGGCAAAGACGTGCAAGTACATACCTTTAGTGCAAAAGTTAACTCGCATGAAATCTAGTCGAAACGCTTCAGAGGTTACGATGGGAGAGCTAATGGATGCATGCAACAAGCACGCTGCAACAGATACTACAGAAGAGGATGTCGATGACAAGAAAGCAAAGGCAAACACAAGCAACAATGGAAGAACCGGCAATGGATCAACGCCGGGTAACAATGGAGGTAACAATGGGAACAACCAGAATAAGCGCCCGTTTGAGGGAAGCTCCGAGTTTGTCGCTAGCACAGAAGCCGGGTCTTCGAGACCTAGGGCAGAAGGATACTTCAATGGAGGAAACCAGAACGGAGGAAATTATCAAGGACCGCCAAGGCCGGGTAGCAATTGGGATATCTTCAGGATGGCGTGCCCAAAGCACAGCAGAAACGGTAGGCCGACTAACCATTCATTGGAGCAATGTGCGGACCTACAGAGATGGAAGAACGAGGAAATAAACAAGGCTATGCGAGGTGCAGGTCGGGGAGGAGGACCGGGTCCGGGTGGAAACCCGGGCCACGGCCCACCCCCAGCCGGCAACCCGGCAGGTGGAAATCCGGACAATAATCGGGGGGAGCTGGAGGTTTCCAGGCCAACCCCAAGAAGTTGGGACAATACCACGTACATACTACAGGAATTTCCAACAAGGATAAAAAGATACTCAAAAAGGCGGTAAACTCAGTTGCCTCGGCCGTTCCAAGATACCTGAGATGGTCAGAGCAGGACGTAACATGGAGCAGAAGGGATCACCCGGAAAGGATAGAACACCCGGGAGTCTTAGCATTGGTGGTTGCGTCGCAGGTTAATGGTTATGAGTTGAAAAAGGTCTTGATGGATGGCGGTAGTAGCATCAATATCTTATATTGGGAAACCTTTCCACGCATGGGTCTCAAGGAGTCCCAGCTACAGAAGAGTTCGACAGTTTTTCACGGGATAGTACCGGGTCACTCAGCGTGCCCCGAGGGAAAAATCACACTGGAGGTAGCTTTTGGAGAATCGAAGGACAATTTCCGGGTTGAGTGGCTCACTTTCGAGGTGGTCAAGTTGCGCAGCCCTTATCACGCGCTATTCGGAAGGCCGACTTACGCTAAGTTCATGGCCAGGCCATGTTATGTGTATCTACAGCTAAAAATCCCGGGTCCAAAGCAGACCATCACCATACATGGGAATCGGGATATAGCGGCTGAGTGCGATGAGGGAGATGCGGCAATGGCTGAACAAGCCTGCAGAAAAGAGGAACTCAAGTATTACCGGTCTCAAGTAGACCCGGATGACAGAACAACGTTAAAAAGGCCGAATACTGAAGATGAGAGGGCGAAGTTCAAGGCAGCGCAGGACACCAAGATGGTGGCTTTTGTCGAGGGTGATCCCTCCAAGCAATTTTCTATAGGATCTAACTTGGACAGCGAGCAGGAGAAAGCACTTGTGGAGTTCATTCGTTCGAATCAGGACGTGTTCGCCTGGACGCCCAGCGACATGTCGTGTGTCCCTACACAGCTGGCAGAGCACAGTTTGCACGTTGATCCCAAGTCCAGGCCTGTGAAGCAGGGCCTGAGAAAAATGAATGAAGAAAGAAGGAAAGCTATAGGAGAAGAAATCGCACGGGTGCTTACAGCCGGCTTTATCATGGAAGTATTTCACCCGGACTGGTTAGCAAACCCGGTTCTCGTGATGAAAAAGACCAATGAGTGGAGAATGTGCATCGATTATACAAGTCTCAACAAGCATTGCCCAAAGGATCCGTTTGCACTACCAAGGATAGATCAGATCATTGACGCAGTAGCTGGAAGTGACCTATTATGTTTCCTGGACGCATATTCCGGGTATCATCAGATCAAGCTCAAGAAGGAAGATTGGGAGAAAACGTCGTTCATAACCCCTTTTGGGGCCTTCTGTTACAAGACCATGACGTTTGGGTTGAAGAACGCTGGCGCAACCTATCAACGGTGTATTCAGAAGTGCTTTGAGGACCAAATTGGACGCAACGTTCACGCATACGTGGATGATGTGGTGATCAAGACCAGGAATGCGGAGACATTTATTGATGATCTAAAGGAAACGTTCAAGAATCTGAGAAGGTACCAGATGAAACTTAACCCAACAAAGTGTGTCTTTGTAGTCCCAGCCGGGAAATTACTTGGCTTTATCGTTTCTGAGAGAGGAATTGAGGCAAATCCGGATAAAATCAAAGCTATCCAAAATCTGAAAAAGCCGGAAAATTTGAAGCATGTTCAGAAGCTCACAGAGAGCGTAGCAGCGCTCAGCCGGTTTATATCCAGACTCGGAGAAAAGGCAATACCCTTGTACCGGCTCTTGAAGAAATCGGATAAATTCATATGGGATCATGAGGCGGACGAGGCGTTCGAAGCACTAAAGAAGCAGTTATCCGAGGCACCAGTCCTAGCAGCCCCGGGTCCTAAAGAGCCCATGCTATTATACGTTGCAGCTGGGCCCCGGGCGGTTAGCGCACTGGTTGTCGTCGAGCGTAAGGAGGATGGGAAAGATCACCCGGTCTAGAGGCCGGTTTATTATGTCAGCGAGGTATTATCAGAGGCAAAACAGCGCTACTCACATTGGCAAAAGCTGGTTTTCGGGGTCTTCATGGCCAGCCGGAAATTGAAGCCATATTTTCAGGAACACCCCATAACAGTGGTTAGTTCTATACCAATGTCGGATATCATCAGAAACTCGGATGCTACGGGTAGAATAGCCAAGTGGGCGATCGAGATGGGAGATTATCACATCAACTACGAGCCCAGGTCAGCAATCAAATCTCAAGCTCTAGTCGATTTTATTAACGATTGGACTCACACAGGCATGCCCACCATGGCTCCAAATTCCGAGTCTTGGATAATGCACTTTGATGGTTCCAAGCAGTACGAGGGATCAGGGGCTGGAGTGGTGCTAACATCACCCAAAGGAGACAAGTTAAGTTACGTGTTGCAGATTCATTTTGATTGTTCCAATAATGTGGCCGAGTATGAGGCCCTATTGCACGGCTTAAAGGTAGCCAAGGAGATGAACATTAAGAGGATACGATGCTTTGGAGATTCGGACCTTGTGGTACAGCAGGTCTCAGGAACTTGGGATAGAAAAGATGCAACTATGGCAGCATACCGCAGAGAGGTGGACAGGGTTGCCGGATGTTTTTCCGGGTATGAGGTGGAGCACATAGACAGAAGAAAAAACGAGGCAGCAGACGCACTCGCCAGACTCGGCTCGCGCAGAGAGCCGGTCCCACCTAATGTTTTCGTGGACGAGCTATGGCGACCATCAGTTAAAACCGAGTCTGAGGACGAACTGGCAAATCAAGACCCAGATTTGGAGCTCGTGGCCACAGTACGTGCTGTTCCCGAGTGGACAGAGCCGTTTCTGGCCTACCTATCACGGGGCGAGTTACCACAGCAGGAGGTATTAGCAAGACAAATTCTGAGACGAGCAAAAGGATATTCTATCATCAATGGGGAATTGTACAAAAGAAGTGCAGCAGGAGTCTTTTTGCGTTGTGTAGCACCAGAAGAAGGCCGACAGATCCTCAAGGAGATCCATGAAGGTGATTGTGGGCATCATGCATCCACAAGATCCCTTGTGGCTAAAGCTTATCGACATGGTTTCTTCTGGCTCACGGCCCTAGCAGACGCGGAGCGCTTGGTGGCAAGGTGTGACGGATGTCAAAGGTACGCTCGCCAAACCCATGTGCCGGCTATGGAATTGCGGACTATCCCGCTAACTTGGCCGTTTGCGGTTTGGGGTATGGATATGGTTGGCCCCTTCCACATGTCACCTTGCAAAAAGACACATCTCTTAGTGGCTGTTGATAAGTTTACAAAGTGGGTTGAGGTCATGCCAGTCACCAATTGTGAAGCAATTACAGCAGTCAAGTTTCTGAAAAGGATTATCTATCGGTTCGGATATCCCCACAGCATAATCACCGACAATGGAACCAACATGTCCCTTGGCGAGATGGAGAAGTTTTGTGGAAACAATGGCATCCGTTTGGACATAGCCTCAGTGGCCCACCCACAGGCTAATGGACAAGTGGAAAGAGCGAATCAGGAATTGCTTCGTGGATTAAAGCCACGGCTGCGAGTCCCGTGTATCAGAGCTGCTGGTGCATGGGTGGAGGAGTTACCTTCAGTAGTTTGGGGTATCAATACCACACCTAACAGATCTACTCAGATGACACCGTTCTTTATGGTTTATGGCGCAGAAGCGGTGTTGCCGAGTGACATTATCCATGATTCGCCTCGAGTATCGGCTTATGTTGAGGTGGAGAACGAGAAGACCCGGCAAGACGCCGTGGATATGCTAGAGGAACACAGGGAACAAGCTTTGGAGAGATCAGCCATATATCAGCAGGATCTGCGAAGGTATCATAGCCGGCGCGTGAAAACCCGGGTCTTCCAGGAAAGAGATCTGGTTCTGCGCCTGGTGCAATCAAAGGAAGGAAAACACAAATTATCACCGCTGTGGGAAGGGCCGTTCATCATAAGCCGGAATCTGCACAATGGATCATATTACTTGATAGATGCAAGGGAAGAGTCGGCTACGGTTAATGACACCGCTCATACCACTTCATCTATGCAAGAGAGAGAAAGACCATGGAACGTGGCTCAGCTGCGTCCCTACTATACTTAGTATACCCTAGATTCACAAAGTGGAATTGCACGATGTAACAGGCAGCAGGTTTCAGACGCACTCTTTTCCTATCCAGGGTACCTAAGGGGACTGGAAGGTTTTTAATGAGGCGGCCTGCTGACCTAACTTTTCTCATATCAATAAAGAGATGGTTAAGCAATATATTATTTCCTTTTCATGTGTCTTTATCACTTATTATTTCTGTTATGCCTTTTTATCGTTCTTCCAGGTAAGTATTGTTTACTGTTTTTTTAGTACATTAGCTTCTTTAGCAGTTTGCGTATATTTAGGTCTTGGGGGCTGATTGCTTGAATAGCACAGTTACAAACTCAAAGACCCGGCCATGATGCCTATGAGTTATAAGGGCCGATTACTCGCAAACGAGTACGGCTGCAAGCTTATAACCGGACAAAGGAGCCAAACTTTCTTGACTTTTCTTACTTAAGCTCGATGTGACTCGCACTAAAGTGGCATGATTTGCTCGCATATGATCACAATCAGTCATGATGCCCAATGGGACTTGCCTGACCCTGTCTTCGTATAGATGTAGCAACATGATTATCCACGCGAAAGCCGGCTTACAGTACAAGAGAGCCAAAAGGGTCATCTAAACCACAAGTTATGCAGAGTACAGGGTTAATAACCGGAAACTCACCGTTTATTAAGCATAACTTCAAAACCTATGTGAAACGGCTCTAGGTTTTGGGCTTTAGCAGAGACAATTTGTTATATTTGAAACACCTAACACCCTAGACTCGGAAGTTCGGGCCTTGGGGACTGGGGAATTTGAAACAAGAAACAAATTATCTAGCTATCAAGCTCAAAAACCCAAAAATCCGAGTCTTGGGGACTTGGGGACTTAGAGAAAAGTCCACCTGACAAAACCCACGAGACCCGGAGACCGAGTCTCACAAAAGGAACCATAAAGAAAGTCGGAATATCAAGAATAAATGAGCTCAAAGGCAGATAAATATCAAAAATCATCCAAAGGCCAGAAAAGCCACGAGATATATCAAGGCATTAAAGTGCATTACAAGTCTCGATACTAGTATCAAAGGTGCACAGGCGCACCGTCAAAAGTAATTGTTCAAAGGGCCCATTGGCCGACTGACGCATAGGAAATGACAGCGGATAGAAAAGATCACTCAGCATCTTGGGTCGAGGCATCCATCTTGTCCTTGCCCTTGCCAGCCGGGGTCCTGGCCAGTAGCCTTCCCAGCATCGTTACCCGGATGAGCAGCATCAGGACGAAGAGGAGGGCGGCTAGCCGGTGTAGAGGAGGAGGGCGTCGACTTAAAGTCGGCTTCCCTCTTTGCAGCTTCCTCCCTCTTCCTGGCTAAGTCAGCATTCCACTTCTCCAGAATATCGAAGGGTAAAGGCATATCTTCCTTCACAGGTTTACCCTTGGCGTCGTATGAAGTCACGAAGTTACTTAAGTCCAGAGAATCGGCAATTGTAGTCGCTGAGTGACGCACTTCGCTCTGCACAGCCTTGAAATCCTTGATGCCGAATCTAGAACCATCAGCCTTGAATTCTGGAAACCCGGCCACCAACTTTGCCGGATCAAGCTTCGGAAAGTAGGCTTTAGCCAGCATCAGCCCCCGAGCCATCCCAACTCGGCATGCCGAGCGTTTCCAGAGCTCAATCCATGCGGGTACAGTGGAACACGCACGGATCAAAGTTTCCATACCCGGATAGCCATCGGTTGGCCACTGTATGGTGTCCAGGATCCATTTAGTGCCGGCGCAGAATCTCCGGAGCACATTCTTCAAGTTTTTTACCTTCTGGATGTCATCCTCTTCTGAGGGCGCAAGGTTAGCACCTACAATATAAATAACATGGGCTATATCAAAGCATTCCGGGTATCATGGATCAAGAAAACAAAAATCCAAGGCACGAACCAGTCAGTAACAAAATCTCACCAAGGAGGACACGATAAGCGTCGGCAACTTGAGCCGATAGTTTCTTCAGCGCAGCTTGAGCAGTGGTGTATTTCTCTTTGTATTCCGTGACATCTTTTTCCAAGTTTTCCACCTCAGCCTCAAGTGATTTTCTTAGCTTTACCTCGGCGTCCAGGAGTTGATTGGTCTTGGCCAAAATTTCCTCGGATCGGCTCTCCTGCGCCTAAAAGGAATGGAAAGTCAGACGTCAGTCGGATATCATAGTCAGCTGAGTATCAAACGGAGTACCGAGTGTAACTCCGACAAGTTATACTCGGAACTTGGGGACTAGATGGATAACATGAGATATCAATTAGTATTACCCGGTGTTCAGCGGCCATGCGCTCTAATATAGTGTTCTCCGTGGCCTTCATGGCAAGGAGGGTGCTCATCATTTGGTCGAAGGAGTGATTGTCCGAGTTGGAAGACCCGGGATCTTGGCAACCCGGAGTCGGAGTCTTTTCCTTGGCAGGAGAAGGCATCCGAGTCGTGCGAGTATCGGAGTTTGGCTCGCCTCCCCCCTGCCAAGGACTGGGGCCTCTTCCTCCTCGCGTGCGTGCGAGGCTATAGGATACTCGGCTTCTTGATCAGCCGGATCCGTTGGTGGCGCTTGCCGCCCTTCCTCGCCGCCAGCCGCGGCAGTCATATTATCAATCGGGTTCTCCTTACCCGGATCTTCGGTTTCCATGTTTTCTTGGTCACTGATAGTGACCGTGGCTCTGTGGATGGTATAGATAAGCAGTTAGCATGTAACTGGAGAAAATTATGGAAATGCATTAGAACATCAGGAGAAGAGCCGTACCCGGGGTTCACCATAAAGTCCGAGGGGAACTCGCTGCTAGACCCGGACGAAGCTGACAAACATTAAGAAAGTAAGATATGGAATTGCCCTGCTAAGGGGTGACTCGGAAAAGGAAAACCTTGATATCCGGGAAGAGATTGAAAAATACCAGCGCGTCGAGCCGGGGATGACGGAATACCCGGGTTAAGTGTGGATTCACCCGGGAAGTTCCGGGTCACTCTGCGCTTGGTCGCGGGTAGATCCTTCAAGTACGGCCAGTCGGATAATTCTCGGTTTAGCTCGCACATGTTAGCAAAGGAGTATGGTCTAGAAGCAAGAGAGCGGTATGGAACCTTGAAGACGACCCCGCGGGCTTTCCTCTTGGTCCCGGCTTCGGCTTCGGGCTCGATTTCGCCTTTGTCGCTCTCGGTTTCTTCCGAGTCCCTCTGGTCGTCGTTGTCACCCTTGTCATCCATCCCTGAAAGGCGTATGCGTATGATTGGAAAAAGAAAGCAAAGTGATAGAGGTTGGGGTGATTGGAATCCGGGTGGTACCTTCGTCTGTATCGACCGGTTCCTCCTCTTCTTCCTCCGGGTTACCTGAGTTGGGAGGGGTCTCGATACTCCAGAAAACGTTATCGGCCTGAGAAAAAAGCATAAAAATGGGAGTTAGTGTTTGTATCAAGTCAAAGCATGAGAAAGTGTATAAGTGTCGGATTTTACAGCTGGAGCCGGGTTATCCCGGGTAAACGGCGCTAACCCGGCTATGCTCTTTATCACCTCCAGCTTCTCGGTCAGGAAGCTCTTGATGGTTTTATTGGTATCACCCGCCGGATAGTTCTTCGAGGAGTAACGAAGCGCGTCCGTAACGTGCCCCGAATATTCGCACATCAGTTTTGGGCGAATAAAATTGGGCTGGATGCGGAATTCTACCCAAGTCTTGACTAGGTTGAGCCCAGTGAGACCGTGGGCGAAAAGGACGGCTATTTTCGAGAGGAGGGGCTGGATTGCTTCCCTATCCGACTCAGGAGGGAAAGAGTTGAAGGTATCGGAGAGATCTAAGAGACCCTCCGAATAACCCGGTAACTTCCTCTCGCCGGGTGGGGAGGTGTCTCGGCAATAGAAAAAGGAAAGTTGCCAATGCTTAACATGAGAATTTAAATTAAGAGTCGGCATAGGTGAATTCTTGCGGCGCTGGATAGAGACCCCGCCGCAAGTTAAGAGCGCCCCGTCACCGCTTTCGCGGCACGGTTTGCACTGGAAAAGTTCAATGAAAAGAGCCAAATTTGGCGAAATGCACAAATAAGACTCGCAAAGCACGATGAAATGGGTAATGTTCAACATAGAGTTAGGCCCTATGTCGAACACCCGGAGGCCATAATGGTTCAAGACCTCGCGGAAAAAAGGGTGACCCGGAGGGCGAAACCCCCGGGTCACGTGCTCAACGAAGCAGATTACCTCGTCGGCATTTGGCGTGGGCCGGGTCTCATCACCCGGCACTCTCCAGTGGATATCTTCCTGAGGGGGGAGGACCCCTAATTCGGCCAGCTCCTCCAGCTTGGCCTTGGTGACGGTAGATCGCGCCCAGTTGGCGGATATCGATTGGGTCATCCTAGTTTTAGCCGGCTGCTTCCCTTGCTTCTTGGGAGCCATGGGTTCGGTCTGCGAAACACGAGACAAAAAGGTACAAGACATAAGACTCGGAAATCATGAGTTATCCGGATATACGCAAGCAGTGTCAGTAAGAGGCATGGGAACTATGAATCGTCCGGGTATTACTGGACGGAGCGAAAGTTACAGATTATCCGAGTATCGAGTATCAGTACAGAAACTAAGGGGTACTTACGTATTGGCAAGCATTTGTGGAAGAAGGTTGATTGCCCATGTATCTAGTGCAGGTAAAAGAACCGGAAGAAGTGGATTTTCCGGGTATCAATGACAGCCGCGGAAAATTTGGGCGAAATGAATCTAGATTGGAAAATTTGCGGACGATTCTGCAGAGAAATTGATGATTAACAGTGATAGGGGAGTGATGTGTGACCATCTATCAAGCTATTGGACGAGCTAGCGTGGAACTATGCGACCTAATCCGGTGCGGGGCAAGAAATGGCCCGCGGTTGACCTAGATCTAATCTAGGTCAAGTAGAGAAATTGCAAGATTGAATCAAGGGAACAAGAAACTTACCGGCGTGGATTGGAGAAGGACACGACGGCGGCAGATGGCGCAGTCGTGGTGCCCCGGTGCGATTCCCGGCGGACGGCTTGGAGACGCGGCGGCGGAGTTTGGCGGCGGCGCGGGGTGAACCGTGGATGAGCGCGGACGGCGGCGGCCCTGCTCCGGCGACGCGCGCGAGCTCTCCGTGGTGGTGCTCTGAGTGCTTGAACTGGGGTGCGCTGGTGAGGAGGAAGAGAATGGAAGCAATGATCCGTTAGGGTTAGGTCACCCCCTAGGTACCTATATATAGGTACGGGTGGGGGAACCTAGGCCAACGGGCGGGAACCAAAATTTGCGGGGTAAGGGATACCCGTCCGAGATTTTGGGGATATGCATTAAGTGCCCGAGAGCAATATCCGGACAAGATAAGAAGGGAATCTCTTCCGTGATATTCGGATCAGTTAACGAGCAAAGTGAGCCGGGTCTTCTGCATCCTCCTTGGAATATTGACTCGGAAAGTTAAAGATGGATTTAGAGAAAGTCGGGTTACTATATGGACCACCATTGGAGTTAGGCCTAGCTGTTTATTAAAGCAACCTAACCCGGCCTCTATGAGTTTGTATGTTTGTTATGTTTGCAGGGAATAGCGTACGCTTCAAGGAGGATCCCGTGAAGCCCAAGCTATTCTGGGGACTACTGATGGAGGGATGATAACCCGGTAGGCTAACGCCAAGGAGTAACTCGGCCCAAAGGACGCTGCACAAGACCCGGCTTAGTATAAAGAAGCTTCTAGAAGGTCCAGGAACGAAGGCCTCGTAACCCGGATTGTGGGTTCCGGTAAGGAAGTTTAGGGTTCGTAAGCAGTGTCCGGGTAGGATTCAGAGTGCGCCTTGGAGAGTAAGTCAGGGGGTCCGGATGTTATATAAGCCGGTCCCTAGGTTAGGGATAGACAAGCTTTTACGTGAGCAAGAACCTGATCGCCAGATTGAGAGATTTCGAGTATCCATTGTAACACCAGTATCGAGCTAATATATTCAGATTGTAGACTCGGCGACTTGTCTGCCGGCTACCGGATCGCATATCACCATGGTTTCCTTTGAGCTAAACCCTCTCCCAAACACTCGAGTCGATTCGCCCCAAGACAAGTTACCCCCGGTAACGTCTGCCGTGATTATCCCACGACAGGAGGGAAACTTACTCATGACCTGCTGGCCGACAGACCGGATGCGGCCCTCCTGGCAGATGGCGTCCTGAGGAGAAAACAAGAAGATAAGCAAGCCGCACGGGCACCCGCTAAAATCAAGACAAAAGAAGGAGGTTGTACCAGCATCATCCCGTTCGTGACCTCGCTGGCCTCCACCGCCAGCGCCAAGTCTGCCTCCGTATTCGATGCTGCCTCCAAGTCCCTCTTCAGGGACCGCCCGACATTGAGCGGTTTGATAGGGGCACGGATGGTCCCGGCAGCCGGCGGTTGGATCGCTGGCGTCTCCGAGCCAGACGCGGAGGGCAAGGGGAAAGCCCATGTCGGCGCCATGAAGGAGGGCGGCATGCCCAGGCCCTCGTACGCACCGGAGGGGGTCGTCACCACTGCCATCGTGGTGCAGGAAGACGTCGGAGGAGGCGCGACGCTCGGAGCAGCCGGGACAGAACCGACAGGCAGCGCCACGGCCATGGTGGGCGCCGGTGCAACGATCTGCGGCTCTATCACCGCCTTCGGCTGCGGGGTGGCTTCCGGCTGAGGTTGGTTTGCCGAGGCTGGCGCACCAACGACCGCCTGGCCCACGGCCGCGTCCAGGGCCGCCATGGCGGGAGGGGCGGCCTCCCGAACCGGCGAGGGAGCCGGAGTCGGCATCGGGCTGGAGGGGACTGCGTCCCTGCAACGAAAAAGAAATAGGCCGCTAAGTACGAGAATGCACCCTGCGAAAGGAAGAAACAAAGAAGGCAGAAAAACTTACCCCGACACGACCGGAGGCGGGCCCCTCCTCAGTCGTCAGCTGCTCCCAGCCGGAGGCGACGCGCCGCGTCCGCGCTTGGCCCTCGGCTCCTCCTCCGCCGCGTGCCGGCTGCTCGAGCCGGTGCCTCAGCGCCGCTTGATCTGAGCTAGCGAAGAGGCCAGCGAATCGACGTCAGAACCTTCGTCGAGATCAATGACTTCATCGTCCGGTCCGGGGTGCTTACCATCGCGGGTTGGTGCCGGGTGTTCCTCCGCCCCTCCCATGGCGTCCACCGCCGGCTGCGCTGCAAGCTGTAGCGGCGGCAGATCGAAAAGAAATTGCGGGCCGTTGGGCCTGTCTTCCGTGAGCTGGATCGCGAAGAGCTGGGACCATCGCAAACCATCAAGAACCAGCTGGAAGCAAAGACGAAAAGGACCAACCGGGCGAAGAAGGTTGTTACCTGAGGAGGGCGACGCTGGCGATTGAAGGGCGACACGCCAAACTCCCAGTGTTCGGCCACCACCTCCTTGGGCGCCAGGGCGCGCATCTGATTCTGCAGCGACGCCCAATTGGAGTCCGCCCGATCCAGCCGGTTGGGGTCGTTCGGACCGGAGGTGAAGCACATCTTGTGCGACCGGTGCGAAGGGGCATCAGCCGGGGCACCATCCACGTGAGCATCAGGTCCCGGATGGTCAGGCCGCTGTTGACGAGCTCCTGGATCTGGGCCACCATCTCCTCGCACTCCCGCGTGTTCCCCCGGGTCATGTCCGTCCAGTTGGCCTGGGAGGGGGCAGCCGGTCGACGAAGGGCTCGAGGCCGATCTGGTCGCCACCATGCAGGTCTTCGACGTAGAAATACGTCTGTTGCCACATCTGCGCTGACTCGACCAAGGTCAGTCGGGGCAGATGGGTGCCCTTCTGGGCCACGATAATGGCGCAACCGCACTTCACCAGTGGCCCCTGGGCCACCTCGGTTCCCCCCTTGAGGAAGAACAAGCGGACGAACAGATCGAGACTGGGCCAGATGCCTAGGTAGTTTTCACACAGGCTTACAAAGTAAGCCAGATACGTCATTGATACGTCGAAAACGTATATCCTTTTCCGAACACTTTTCTTATTGTTTTCCTCTAAACTTTTGTGTTTTGGATACAACTAACACGGGCTAACGTTGTTTTCACCAGAACTACCTTGGTGTCTTGTTTTGTGCAGAAAAATCAACTTTCGGGAAAATGCCCAGAAAAGAGCCCATTGATGTTTTCACCCAAGAAGACCCCGGGAGCCAGAAGGGGGCAAGGAGACGAGCCACAGGGTGGCCACACACCCCCTGGCGCGGGTCCCCCTGGTCGCGCCAGCATAGGGTGTGGGACCCCCTAGAGCCCCCCTCGGACTCCCCTTTCGACTACAAGTAGCCTCCAACCCTAAAACCCGATGGGGGTTTGTCATATTCCACATAAACACAACAGAGCGCCACCGCCATCCCGAACCTCGATTCGGGGATCAGAAGTTCCTGTTCTGGCACCCTGCCTGTAACATCCCCACTTTTGTTAAATTAGGGTTTGTTGTGCTGTGCTCATGGAATTCATGCATGAACCAATTTGGAACCAATTTAAATTTGGAATTTAAATGGAAATTGAGAAAATTCCACAAATAGTACTTAAAATGGTTTCCAAAATGTTGTACTGAAAAATATTTCAATTTCACCAAACAAAAATATGTTATGGTTGGAAATTTGATGAGCTTTCCACAATGTATTTTTGGAAAATTTTATTCTTCCAAAAAGGCTCTCACAAACCCCTGTTTCTTTTCAGTTTTTAAAGAGAAAAGGACCTAGTTGTCTTTTCCACAAAAATTCAGGGGGTTATGGAGAAAAGCTCCTTTGTCTTCTACCTCTGGACAGAAGGCAGCTGCGTGTCCACCTCCCCCGATGCCACCTCCTGCCTGTGTGTTTGCCGCGGATGAGGATGCCTCCAGGTCGATGCCGTGCTGCTCCTCTCCCCCTCGCTCTCACTTGCTCCTTTTGCTCTCTCTTTGTAACCCTAAACCGAAACCCTACTGTCTCTCCAGCAAGCCGCCCGCCGCCATCGTTCTGGCCACCCTCAAGCCCCACCGAGAAGCCTAGGAGCTCCATCATCTTCTCCTCTATGTCCTAGACGAAGGAATCGTCCCAATTTGACAGGAATCGCTGCCACCATCCCCGTTTATCTCGTCTCCGGCCGACGGCCGCCGCGGCCGATTCGCCGCCGTCCGGCCCTCCCCGGCGTCCTCGACCCCTCCACGGCGCTCAGGGTGAGATCCCGCATCCTTGGATGCCCTTGCCTCCTCCTCTCTCCCTCTGTAACTGCCGGCCTGCCGTGCTCGCTATCTGCCGCCGCGGTTCCTCGTTGCCGGCGACCTTTAGCTAGCGGCGCCACCACCTCTAGTTCCCTCTCGAGCCCCTCTACGTCGTGGTCCATTTCGATTTGGCAAATTCGCGATCAATCGATCGATTGATTCTACAACAGGGCCTCTGTGCCATTGATGTCGTCACCTGGACGTCACGACGATGTCATAATCTGTTTTGTCTCTTTCGAGAAAAGGGTTAATAATAAACAGAAAAATAGTTAAATTCGATAATTGAATAACTAATGTTTTACACCTCAGAAAAATAAAAGGAAGGTACCAAATTGTTTAGAAAATTATTTACAACCCAACAATGTCATTTTCATGTATGTTTGACAAAGTTCAAAAATGAGCATTATTTAATGTTGTTTAATCATTTTAAAATAGAAAATTAAGTTTTTATTCAATAAAATTAGAAATTAAAAGTTATATACCAAATTGCTCAAAATGACAAATGCAATCCATTTATGATGTTTTGAACCCCATTTGAGCAATTAAAATGGTACACACTTTCAGAATTGCCGAATTGCCCCTCCGGGGTCTATTTCGGGACAAATTCAGTAAAAAAATGCTTAACTGACATATGAACCCTAGCAACCCTATCCTCATGCTTAGGGATTTATTTTAGTGCATTAACTTGCTCATGTATACATATTGTGCATTGCATCGATTCCATGTTTGATTGTTGTTCTTCTTTTCGGTGTTGTTTCCCCCTCGATAGAATCCGACTCCGAAGTGAAGGCCAGTAGTTCCATGACGAATACTTGATCTTAACCGACAAGTCAAGCATTTATCCGAGAATACATTTCTATTGGTTTTCTTATAACCAAGGCAAGCATAACCTCTTATTTGCTCATATATGTTTTCCAAAAACATTTGATTCTCGTACTTTGCATTCGATTCCAAAGTATTTGATGCTAGTAGATATAGTTCACCCATATACCGCATTGCCTCAGTATCCTGATCCGCTGTGTAACATCCCATGTATGAAAAATAGCCATTAGAATGTTTGCTCTCTGTTATTTTATGTTTTGCATCATGACATCATGTTCATTGCATTTGTTTTGCTTTGTTTTCCTTTTGTTTTCCGCTGTTTTCCTTTGTTTTCTATTTGAATTTCAAATCAAATTTTAAACCTTTTGTTTCATACTTGTGATGTTACAATTTTCCAAAATGATATTTCAAATCAAAACAATCAATTATTTCCATTAAAGTTGTGATTTCAAAACTGTTGATTTGTTTCTAATCAAAAATCCATCTAATACCAAACCATTTTCAAATTCAATTATATTTTCCAAAACAGCAACCTTTTGAAAATTATGAAAATGACAAAACACTTCCATCATTTGTTTCCATTAAACTAAGGTTCAAACTAATTAAATTATTGCTTTCAATATTTCACTTAGTTCAAATGTTATTCAAATTCAATCAAATTTCAAACAGCACCCATTTGAAAGTTATGGAAATTACAAATCACTCCGATCATTTTGTATCAAATAAACATGAATTTTAAAACAAGCTTTTGAATTGCTTAAGTTCAAATAATCACTTAATTCAAATATTCAATTAAATTAATTATCTTTCCAAACAGCAACATAAATCAAAAATCTTGAAAACAAAGGATCGCAATGTTGCTGTTGCAATATTCAATCTATAAAATTTATTCTTAAATTTTCTACCCCAAAACTATCTTCTTTTTCTTCCTAATTCTATTCAGCAAAAAAAAACAATCAGCACAAAAAAAATAAAAACAGAGCAGCAGAGAGAGGGGCAGGCCCAGCCCATCTCCCCTCAGGCCCATACCCCCTCGCTCTTTCTTCTACCTCTGTACGGATCAACATCGAACCTGTCCACGTAGCTGCAGAGGAGCAGCAACGGCTGATCATGCTCTCCCCCTCCCCTTAAAAACCCTAACCCTTCTCTCCCCTCTGCCCTACCCTAGCTCTCCT
This sequence comes from Alopecurus myosuroides, assembly GCA_028641055.1. Taxonomy (NCBI): domain Eukaryota; kingdom Viridiplantae; phylum Streptophyta; class Magnoliopsida; order Poales; family Poaceae; genus Alopecurus; species Alopecurus myosuroides. The sequence continues at coordinate 149,887,166 of CM054060.1, forward strand.
CCTCTCTTCCCTCTCCCCCGCCTCCATTCTCTCTTCCTCCCCTCTGCTCTCTTCTCTCTGCAACTCCCCCTTTTCTCTGAACCTGTACAACACCCGAAAACACCTCCTCCTCTCCGGTGATCGCCGCCGGGAGGGCCACCCACCGGCCAGGGCGAGGCCGGGAATGGGTTCCCCCCGGCGCCCTCTTCTTCCTCGTCACCTCAGCGGGGGCCGGGAGGCACCGGAGCGCCGCCGCCATCCTCTCGTCGCCGGCCACCCTCCCTGCTCCGCCTCCCTCTGAACCTCCCTCGGTGAGCTCCCTCCTCCCCTCGTCTCTCGTCTCTCCTCCTCTCCCTTCCGTCCGCAAGCACTCACCCACGGCCACCCCACGCAGCAGCGCCGCGCGCGACCACCGTGAGCGCAGCAGTACAGCAGCAGCCCGCCGGCGGCCGCTTCCCCTATGTCGGGTTTCAGTCGCCTGCATCTGAAAAAAATTCAGTTAACGCCCCCAACTGTACCTTAACCCACCCCGCACCCCCTTCTGTCAACAAGCAACAGCACACCCCACTGGTACTGCTCTCTGCGCAAGCGTGAGGGGGTGGGTTCGAATCCCACCCCCGCGGTTTAAGCCCCTATTTTTCATCTCTATTTTCCAGGCCCTGCACAAAGTTCTAATCACCAACAGGTCCTTGCTAATCTTTTCTAGATCCCTGCTAATATTTTCTAAGCCCCTAACTGTTAATAAAATGGCAGATTACACCTTAATCTTGTAAATTGCCTAAATAAATCATTCCAACTCCAAATTCAACTTTTTAAACATGTATTCTGTACCAAATTGAATTCTCTACCCAAATATAAAATTTGTTTACTGTTTTGAATATTTTAAATTGCTGAAATATTTGAATCCTTGTTTAATTCACTTAAATTTGCAAAAATCATAACTTGGGCATAAAAATTCCAAATTCAACAAACTAAATATGTTTTCCATCCCATTTTTCATGTACTTTCGAAATATCAACTTTGTTTGCTGTTTTGAATAAATTAAATTGCTGAAAACAACTGTTTCTTAATTAATGCATTTAAAATTGTCAAATTAATAACTTGCTCATTTTAAATCCATTCTCAACAAATAAAATATGTTTTACATGCTAAATTGAACCACCTTTCCGAATATAAACTTTGTATCATGTTTTGAATAATTAAAATTGGTTAAATAATTTAAACCTTGTTTAAATCATTTAAATTTGCTAAATTCATAACTTGCTCAAATTAAATTATTTTTGAACATGTAAAATATGTTTTCAAACTAGAAAAGTATAAACTTTTCAAATATGAATTTGGTTTAATGTTTTGAACAAATAAAATTTCAAATAAATTCATACTTGAATTAAATTCATTTAAATCTTGTTTAATTCATAATTAATTCATCTCAATTCCTTTTTCAATAAGTGAAACATGTATTCCACCTAAAATTTTGTGTTCTTTTCAAATATGAACTTTTTTATCTATTTTGAACAATGAAAATTGGTGAAAAAAACAAATGCTTGTGTAACACCTTTAAGGAACCAAAATTTCATAACTTAATAAATGAATTTCCAAACTTGGTAAACCTTATTTCAAATTGCACCTAAGGTTGTTTTCTTTCTGTTTTCCTCATCCATGCATCATGCTAATCCACTTTCACATATTGTTTAGTTGTAGATCAACTAAGTCAACCTTAATTCATGGGCTTTCCATATGCAATCCAATTGCATATGGGTCCATTTAAACATGTTATCTTGTCAACTAGTTTATTTTGATGCATCAATTAAATTGACATGCATCATCCCATGATTGTGCACTATGCCATGTTATTGATTGTTTGTCTCTCTGTGTTGTTTGTTTGCTTCTTCTCGGATAGACGACGACGTTGAGACAGACGATACTTACGACACCCCTTCTGAGGATCTAGCTCAGTACCAGGCTGCTGAGTTTGCAGGCAAGTATTCACTCACATGAACCATTGTGTTCCTTTCCACATTGGATACCGATACTTTCCGTTGTCTATTCTGCTAGCCTTTTGAATCGTTGCTTCTGTTCCGAACCTATCACATGTTACCCTTTAACCCTGATATAGCCTCACCTCCACACCTATAACCCTTTGCTTGTTGCCCGTGTCTTACTAGCATGCTTAGGGTTGTTTTTGCTCGAGTCTGTTGTCCGTTACTTTCTGTTACCATATTCTATTATGTTCTGGGGCTCGATGTTAAACAACAACCTGTTAATTTTGAGGTAATGCTAATTTGATGATAAGGCACCAGCAGGAGGCCCGGCGTGGTTTTGAGGCCTGCTAGTGTCGACCCTAATTAGGAAAAGGGTCTTGTCTACTGATCCATGATGAGCGCACTAACCGCATGTGGGAAGCGTGTATGGGCGCCCCCCTCAATTTGATTCGATTCACATCTCGTCCAAATCGCCACACTTAGTTCGGGCTTTCCATTTCATGCACGCATATGCAGGTACGAACCCGAGGCCAGGGTGGAATTTTTGTAGTCGGCATTTAGGGTGGCGTGGTCTTAGAGTGCTATGAGGGTCCCCTTTTCTTCGTGGGGCTCGATTAGCCGCGCACGCACAACACGTGGTTCTTTGGTCTTGATGCGAAGAAGAGTTGAGTTGTGTTGAGTGCCCCGCTTGGTGGGAAAGGCCTTTCCATCTGGCAGGTTATTCTTACGTGTACGGCCAAATTGGTGCACCCCTGCAGGGTAAATCTTCTCGAGAAGCCGTGTTTTCCGCGGTTATGGATGACTTGGTGAAAGTACTGGCTAACAAGTACTCAGAACAACTTACACCTAACTAATGATAACTTGACTAGTAATAGTCTTATTGACACAACAATTTGAACCATCATTAATCCAACTGTGTGAGTTATCCTCGGATTGCTTCTTTGGATAAGGGGCGAGATCCAGGATGGGTTTGTTTGGAGTTAGTAATAGTTGGTTACGATACGCTATCTTATCTCCTTTCTGTTAGCCGGAAGTTGTAGTATGTTTCTGTAGTTGGTTAGTACAGCCAGCTGCCGCATCTTTTGTATCACCCTTTCTTCCGTTGAACCCAAAGCATCTGTGCTTGATGTTGTGGGGTACATTTTGGTGAACTGTGAGTCTTGCTTGCCAGTACGTTTATGTACTGACCCCTTTGGGGCTGTGGTTTCCGCAGACTATGTTTCCGAGGATCCCCATGGTGGCTACTACGTGGAGTATGACGAGACTACTGACGAGTAGAGAGCCGACCCGGGCAGGATCCGAGACTTCGTGGATGGGCTCCGTCTTTTCGTTTTCGGCCTCTTAGGCCTATTTGGATCTTGTCTGTACTCAGACATGTTGAATGCTTCCGTTGTGTTGTAATGATGAATTGTTGGGACATGTGTCCTCTGGATGATTGTATTTGCTATCTCTGCTCTACTGAGAGCTATTTGCAACTTATTTCAATCTTTTGTGTCATAGAGATCTGTTGTGATATCACTTGTTCAAATGCCGTTGACGTACCATTTGTGTATGTTTTGAAGTACGTCAATGGAAGTATCTGGATTTCTACGGGATGGTTTGCACAGACGATGAATAGTAAGAGAATGATTGTCACACGTTTACGTGTTGGCCTACTCATATTGAGATGCGGGTGCCGGTATGCCCCGTAAGCCATTTCTCTACTGTTTAGCGGACTGTGAGTATCCCCTAGAAGGTCCGGGTGCGACAAATGGTATCAGAGCCGGTCTGCCTGTAGGATCCCTTTTTACTGGTCGCAGTTGAGTCTAGAAACTATTTTGTAGCTATATAGGAAAAATGAAACGTGAGAGTAGGAATTTGTTCCTTTTCTTCTTTTTTTTTTTTTTTTTTTTTTTTTTTTTTTTTTTTTTATGGTTTCTCTT